>PVJH01034891.1:0-20098 GCA_004026705.1 Nesogale talazaci
GGCTCGGCGTATGGCTTCCCGGGCACCCCCCGCCACCTGGGGTGGCCCCCACTGTCCTCCCCGCAGCCCTCCCTGCGGAGCCTGCCCGGCCCTGGCTATGGCTCGCCCCGGGGAGGCCTCTCCCCACAGCCCTCCGTCCGGTCAGGCCCCTTCCAGCCGCCCTTCTCGCCCCCACCCCACCGACCTCGCTCGCTTCGGGAGCCCCTAACCCCGGGCCTCGGCTCCAGGCATCTGGGCCCACTCCACTCCCAAGCCCTGGGCACCCCGCGGCTGCCCCCCAGAGCTTTCAGCCAGAGACTGCCCGGGTCCCCACCTCTGCTGGGCCCTAGCCTTAGCCGTCGCTCCTTGAACCTCCCCACGCGCCGCCTGCGCTCGTGGAAACAGCTCAGTGAACAGCAGCCCACCAGGGCCGTGAAGCCCCAAGTGCACTCACCTTTCCAGCGGCCGAAGGCCACGGGGTCCTGGCCAGTAGGACGGGCGGCCCCTAAGGCTCGGGAGCCAGAAAAGGAGGACTCAGAGACCCTCTGGACGGTGCCCCCGCTGGTTCCAGGCTGGGATTTGGACTCACCTCCCACCCAGCGTCCACCCTCCCCCTGGCCAGGAGGTGTGAGCACCCGCAGGGGCTTGTCCAAGCCACCTGTGCTCCCAGAAAACTCCATCCTGGAGCAGATGGGCCCGGTGCCATCTCCTTTGCCCCTGGTGGAGGACCCAGCCTCTGGCTCACCGGGTGTCTTCCTGAGTACCCACAGTGAACCAGGACCTGGAGAGCTCCTCAGATCTGCAGGACCAAGCCCCGAGAAGCCGGAAGAGCCCGTTTGGGTGGAGCCCCAGCCTCCAGCCGAGCTTGAGCCTTCCACCCCAACATCCCCCAAGGATCTCACTACAAAGCAGAAGGCGCTAAGGCCCACCCTATCCTACCCCCTGGCAACATGTGACCAGAAAAAGGCCATGTGGCCACCGTGGCGTCACTGGACAACAGGGCCCAGGGCCCTTGCTCCTTTGGCACCCACTGGTGCCCCAGAGCCCCTTCCCGAGTCAGGCAAGCGGCGCCAGGTCGCACCCGGACGATGTGCAGTGGTCATGCCTTGGGTGCAGAAGCTGAGCACTCTTCAGCCAGGGGGTCCTGCCACTCTGCAGCATGCTACTCAGCGAGCCCAGGAACCTCAGCCCAGCCCAGAGCCCAGAGCTTGGAGCCTGCGCTGGGCCCGCCAGCCTGCAGAGGTCCACCAGCCTCGGCCAAGAGCGCACACCTGCCCACCATCCCGCCGCATGGGCCCTGGAGCCTCCTGCCTGCCCTTCAGAGGGCCCAGGGAAAAGCTTGGCTCCCAAAGTTGGCAAAACAAGGTATGGGCCAAAGAGGGAGGGAGGGCAGAAGAGGCCCTTCCCGGGAATGGCACAGAGCAGCTTCGGGAGACCCTGTGTGTCCTTGGTGAGCTGCTTCCTGCTTGGGCCGCAGGCAGGCCCCCCTTCCCCTTCCCACCCCCCGTCTGTAACCCTGCGAGAACAGCCATGGTCTCTCAGGCCCTCTGCAGATGCAGGGTGACCAAGAAGATGCTCCGGGTAGGACAGAAACATAGAAACTTCCCAGGCCCACTTTGGAAAGGGATTTTTTTCGGTCTGTGAGTCTCAGCCGGAGCTCTGGACAGCTACCAAGTGTCCCTGTCCCTACTGCTCTGTGCTGGTTGGCTACCTACTTGGTTGTCCCTGTTGTATCTATGGTCTTCCTACTGACCCTCCCCCAGGGGGACGTTTTCCACACTTCCCTTCCTAAGTCTCTGGCTTAGTTGAGGGCAAGGTGCTCCCTGCGGAGTGGGGAACCAAGATGTGTTGCTTGATCCACGTCTCGCGGGGCATCAGGGACTGCCCGCACCAGAGTCTGGGCCTGCCTGTGGGGTGCCGTGCAAGGCGGCTGGACTGAGGAGTGCCCAGCTGAGCTTGGCTGCCACACTCATGGCGGAATGAGAGCCTAGCACTGGGTGGCCCTCCAAAGAGGGGGGTAGTCACTGGAGACTCCCCCGGGACAGAGTGGGCGGGGCGAGCAGGGGCGGCTGGTGCCTCAGCCTCTGCAGACTGTGCCCGGAGACGCGGGCAGCTGGCCGGCCCGGCCATGACGACCGGGGCGGCCTGGCTGTTGGGGGGGCCCAGGCCCCGCCGGCGGGTGCCCCACGACGTGTGGGTTGCAGCATTGCAGGAGCGGGGCGCAAGGCGCCCAGGGGTGAGGGGCAAGGATGCCTGGGCCCTCCTCACCCTGGAATACGTGAGTGGCTGAATTATTTAGGGTCTGACTGCCAGTGAGCACCAGGGCAGGGTGGGGGTGGGCAGGAAGCCAGGGTGATGGCCTACTTAGCACCGGCACCCATGCCTGTCCAGGCTCACTCTTGGTGTCCCCTTTCCTGACTCTTGGGGGTTGGGGAGACCTGGGATCCGGGCAGGCTGAGGGTGCCACAGTGGCGCTCAGCCACATGGATCACACATGGCCCGCATGCCAGTGAGGAAGGCCCTTGTGGAGGCTCACACACTTGAGCAGGGCATGTGGGCACACCTGTGTGCCCTGCAGCTGGGCATGGAGGACATCCTGCAGCACAGGTGGGGGCACAGGGAGCTGCCTGGCAGCCGCCGCTTGTGCTAAGTAGCTCCAGCTGTGCGCAGACCCCTGTGAGTGCCAGCCAAGGGTGGTGGGCATCTTCTGAGACAGGATACCCACGGGAACAGTAGGGGCTGTCAGTGCCATGTGCGTCTGCACTCGATGAATGAGACAGACCCTCCCTGTTCCGGTGTCAGGACACAGATGTTCCTACAGCTGTCACATAAGCAGACGTGATGGACATGCAGGGTCAGCTGGGCGCATGAATGTCAGCACTGTGAGAAAAGCACACGGGCCTGAGGCTGGGTTGGGGGAGCTTGGGGAGGGGGGATGTGCCTTCTAGGACCTCAGGAGGGAGAGGCTTTACATGGGGGAGGAGCGCTGACACATCTAGACATGGATGAGCACAAGTTGCCACAGAGAGGAGCTCTCCATGTCCCTTCTGTGGACACCCCCTCCCCAGCACGGCCTTGGGCTTCCTCCTTGACAATGGGAACAGGTCCCAGGCATGCCTGAGCCAGTGCGGGGCCACCCCAGGGGGCATCCTCTAACCAGGGCAACCCCGTGTCCCATTTCTCTCGCAGATGCACTCCATCCGCAACCTGCCATCCACACCGTTCCGTGAACATCGAGGGGAGGATGGTGTGGAAGACATGACACAGCTAGAGTGAGTGGGCCAGGGCGGGGGGGGGGGGCAGTGGGGGGTCACAAAGAGGACACCACGCTCCTCACCACAGAACCTCCTCCTACATACCAGGGATGCCTTTTCCCGCCCAGGACATTTCCAGAGCCTCAGTTTCCCCATCCGCAAAATGGGTTGTCATGAAGGCCAAATATGTATCCATCAAAGCTCTGTGGACCAGCCACGCTTGAGTTCAAATTCCAGTCCCACAACTTGCCAGCTGGTTGACCTTTGGCAAATTACTTAGCCACTCTGTGCCTCAGTTTCCCCCTGCGTAACATGGAGCGCTGATCGTCCCTCCCTTTGGCTGACACTGCGATTGCCGGCACGTTGGAGGTGTCTAGGGGTGTCACCCCAGCCCCCGGGGTAGCGGGTACAATTAGCACCCAATTAGCACTCAGAGACGTTAGCGACTTGGCCGAAATCTCACGGGAAAGGTCTTGAACTCGAGCCTGCCTGACCTAGAGCCCATGCGCTTCCTTAGGCACAGGTTGGCAGTGAGGTGGAAGGTGGGCGTGTGCCGGCTTGGGCCCACTCTGATCACCCTCCCCCCCACTCTGTGCCCTCCAGAGACCTGCAGGAGGCCACTGTGCTGGCCAACATCAAGAACCGATTTCAGCGGAATCTCATCTATGTAAGTGGGCTGGCCCTGCCTTCCTGCCTGCAAGAACTCTGGTGGGTGGGGGAGGGGAGGAGGAGCACACAGGTTTCTTCTGTAGCCACTGACTTGAACTTGGAGGCTTGAGCCGTGTGAGCACAGAATGCTAAGGTCTAAGGACGTGGACTCAGCGGCATTCAGGGGCGAGGCAGGGACCTGGAGTTGGGGAAACCCAGAAAAGTGTACAATTGCCACTGTCTTATGGACACAGACTCTGCAATCCCAGAATCCCTAAGCCAGGAGGTCACTTGGGTAGGAGGAGCCCCTGACCCCAAAAGTTAAAATGGAAGACCAGGGGCCTACGGCCATCTAGGGGAAAGAAGGCAGGGAGCGTGGAGGCTTACTTTTCCCCTGCTGCCCTGGCCTTCCCATATCCGGCCTGCCCCAGAAGTGACTGGTCACCAGAGGTGACCTCAGATGGTCCCTGAACCCAGACCTGCCTGGGTGAGTGAAGGAAGAAGGCAATAGCTGATGTGGCACTTGGCCGGGTCCCCTCTGCAGAATGATCTCTGTGAGGCCTTCTCCTTTCCAACTCTTCCCTCCTTCAGCCTGGTACAGTGCCAGATCACACTCAGCCCACGTGATCCTGGGACGCTGTTAGGGAGCCTTGGGTTTGAACACTGAAACCAGGCCACTAGAGTTCTGTCCTGATGGAATGGTGACCCTGGTCCCCAGGAGCGGGGTGGTGGAATGTAGAGATGTGGGCACTAAGGCCACTCCCCCTGTCCAGCAGACGTACATTGGCAGCATCCTGGTGTCGGTGAACCCGTACCAGATGTTTGAGATCTACGGGCCCGAGCAGGTGCAGCAGTACAGTGGGCGGGCTCTGGGAGAGAACCCTCCGTGAGTGTCTTGGGGCCCGGAGGTGGGAGTGGGGGAGGGGGGAGGGGGGAGGGTGAGCAGCCATCCTGAACTAGGGTCCACCCTTGCTGGACCCAAGGCTCCTCCTGCAACTGAAGCAGGGTGGGGGGTGGGATTTCCCAGGTGAGGGGCAGAGCAGGATTGACCAGCCCCAGGAGGTAGTGCCTAACAGCCTGTCTCCCCAGACACCTCTTTGCAATCGCGAATCTCGCCTTCGCCAAAATGCTCGATGCCAAACAGAACCAGTGTATAATCATCAGGTGAGCCGTGGGTCAGCTTGAGGGGTGTCCCTAGTCATTGGGAGAGGGGGGGACTGTCTTCAGTCAGTGAACGCTGTACATCAGGCCAGACTTGGGAACCCCCCCAGCACCTCTTGTGCAGCGCCTCCCTGCAGCCCGTCCCTCCACCTGGCCCCATGGCAGGCCTGGGGGACCCGGCAGAGGCAGGGAGCCGGAAGACGCTCACTTGGCCTCTTTACCCACAGTGGAGAAAGCGGCTCAGGCAAAACGGAAGCCACCAAGCTGATCCTGCGCTATCTGGCTGCCATGAACCAGAGACGGGGCATCCCACAGCAGGTGGGTCTGTCCCCAGGTCTCCCCAAGACCTCGTGGAACACATCCAGTGTACCCCTAAGCAGTCGGGCCCCTGGCCTTCCTTGAGGATGGGGAACCTGGCCCTTAGAGAGGCTGGAGCCTGGCCAGGCTTTGCCCAGAGAAGGACTGTTGGACTCTGGCCTCCTGATGTTCCCACTTGAGGGTAGAGACCCCTCCTGTCTGGTGGCCATTCTGGGTGCCAGGGTCAGAGTGAGGGCCAAATGGACAAGAGACTTGCTCCTCTCTCCTCCCTGCTGTCTTCCCTTGTTCGAACCCAAGAACTAACCCTGGGGAGGGGTGATGACTTGCAGAATGCACCAACAGAAGAGGGGGATGGAGCTGGCCTTTGAAGGTCGTGGTCAGAGCTGGAAAGCATCTGGGTCTAGGCACATTTCTTGCCAGCACACAGCCAGGGTCAGGTTATTTTCACGCTTAGGGGCAGCACAAGCTTGGGGTGGGGGGTGATTACCCCAGAGCAGCCAGGGAGGCAGGAAATGCTACAGGGATCCTCTGGGCACAAAGGCAGGGAGACAGGTTGTGGGCGGGGCTGGAGGCTTGCTATTTAAGCAAGTGCTAAGTTCTCGTTCCCAAGGGACTCGACTTAACTTCGTGCCGGGCACCAGAGAGGCCCACCGCCACTGCCGCCGCCACAGCAACTGGGCAAGAAAACTGTTTCCACCATGTGGAGAAGGCGGTTGGGTGAGAAGATTGAAAACAAAGACCTCAGTAACTTTTTAATGTATCAAGTATGGTGCAGGAAAATGTAGGTCCCGCAGAGACACTGAGGCAGTGGCTCCAAGGTCATCTGGGGAAGAGACCAGCTGGGCAGAGGGCAGTGCAAGTGCCAAGACCCCACCTGGAGTGGGAACAGGCCTGGTCTGACCTGGGTGGAGTCCAGCCTCCGACAGGGAGGCAGTCGTGACAGGGCCAGGCATCCACACTGACAGCTGGCTGCCAAGCCAGGATGGGCTGTCAGAGAGGACGAGTGAGACCCTGAGGACCAGGCCTGAAGCACCAGGGTGGTTAGGGCTGGAAAAAAGAGCGCGCCCCGCACCCCACGGAGCACACACCAGGAGTTTGGGGAGGTGGTATTGGAAGCTGCCTCCCACCTGCCCCGACTGCAGAGCCAGCCTCTCAGGCTCCCCAGCACAGATGTCCACAGGGCGTCGCTGTGTCTGCAATGTCTCAGCCAACGGAGGCCGCCCGCCTCCTAGGGGTGGTCTTGGGGAACCAAGGACATAGAGTTGGCTCAGGAGACTGCCTGGCAGGCCCAGTCGGGGAAGCTGAGGCCTTCGTGCATGCTTGCCTTTACGTGCCAGAGTCTTCTAGCCCTGCCTGGGCCTCCCTGGGCCTCCACGTCAGACTGGGGAGGGATGACGGCTGAGGTGCTGCTGTGGTGTGGTCACGCCAGTCCCCCAGGATCCTAGGGAGAGAGGTACCTTTGGATCTGTGTTATCAGTGGGGAAACTAACTCTGGGGAGGGGTGATGACTTGCAGAATGCACCAACAGAAGAGGGGGATGGAGCTGGCCTTTGAAGGTCGTGGTCAGAGAGCAAAGATCTGGAAAGCATCTGGGTCTAGGCACATTTCTTGCCAGCACACAGCCAGGGTCAGGGAGCATCTGCTAACGGGGTTGATCGTGGGGGACTCGTTCTCCGCGACATCTCTGCTTCTGCTCATCGGGTCAAATAGTCCACAGTGTTAGGGTCGGTTTTTGGCAGGGCTGGATCCCAGGCCTTCGCCAACATCCCTGGTGTTGACGCCTCTCCAGCCTGTAGTTGATTCTCGTTGTCCTCCTCCCTCCCCCTGATCAGCAAGGGAGCACCATCATGACACGGCTCACCCCTCCCATAGTGCAGAAGTCTCAGGACTCTCTCACTGGACGGGTTTTGCTGGAAGCAGTCATGTAGCACAAGCGTGCCCCGCCCCGACTGGTTGAAAGCCTGGGTGGCAGGCTCTGTCCCTCGGAGTGGGTTTGTGTGCAGGGTGTTTGCTGCTGGGCAGTCCCTGACACCGCAGGGGGGCTCTGTGGGAGGCCCGGAAGTGGCAGGTGCACATCCAGCCTTGCCCCCAGCCCCTGGCTGTGCGCTCACCCAGTGCTTGGTACAAGAAGCCACCCTCCCACACTCCTCTGCCCTCTGGAGTAAAGATAGGACAGATAGGACAGAGCAGACCCTGCCCTTCATGATTCGGCCTTAACCAGACAGCTGGGGCTCAAGGGAGGAAGCGGGCATTGTCCCCGAGAGAACACGTGCTATTTCTGTGGTGACAGAACGCCCCCTCCTCTTGCCCCAAGAATGGGTCCTGGAGAAATGACTTCGCAAAGGAGAAGGCTGTGTGCACGGTGCTGGGACGCTGCCCTTGCTGATTCTGCAGTTGAACAGGGAACCCAGGCACGTGGCTTCACCTCCGTTTCCTCATACACAAAATGGATGAGACGATAGTACCAGCCTCAGAATCATGTAAACACTATATGGAACCCCTCCTCACGTATCAGGGTGGTTGTGATCCAAGAGACCAGGTCCTTAGGCGAAAATGAGCGTTACATGGAAATGGAGAATCTATCCATTCACCAACAGGAGGATGGCTGCAGCGGTACAGTAAATGCCCCAGTCAATCATTATGTAACTTGAAAGCCACCGAGAATCACGGTCCACTCAACCTGACACAGCCTTCGCCAGGGTCACTGTAAGCTCACACCTCGGTGTTCATTGATGTAGGTCATTGATGTACAGGATAGCCAGGTAGTGGCATTTTTGCTCACGTCAACATGTTGAGCAGTGAGATGGTCCGTGAGTGAGGAGCAGGTGCATTCAGCGTAAAGTTCGTGGTGGTGGTGTTCAGTGCCAGCGAGTCTGTCTTTCACTCTTCGTGGCGCCGTGTGATGGAGGAGAATTGAGCGTTGGGGTTTTCTTGTCTGGCGTCTTTAAATGGTTTTCCTCTTATGGAGACTCCTGGTGGGTTTGAACCAGAACCCATTTGGTTAGCAGCTCAGTGCTTCACCCTTGGGTCACCGGGACCCTTCTCTGGCACCCAGGAGCTGTGAGTGAGTGAGTGAGTGAGTGAGTGAGTGAGTGGGAGCTCTCATTAGCTAACTTGGAGGTTAAAAAGCCCCCCAAAGGAGAACAATACTCCGCATTTCTCAAGCTGAAAGAACTGAAGAAAAAACTCAAGCCCCAAGTTGAAATACTGATGGATTCTATGGCAGAAATATTGAGTGCAGCAGAAAGCACCGGAAGATGGGGTGGAAGGACTGCTCAGTCACGGCACCACAAACATTCCGTCTTTCCAAGAGGTAGCACATGACCCAGAATTGAAACTTTGAGGAAGAAGTCCAAGCTGCACTGAAGGCACCGTCAAAAAGACAAGACTTCAGTAGTTACCGGGGATGATGCCCCCGAAGTAGATTTAAACCTTGGTGAGCAATAAACTCCCTCCCTCCTGCCGACTCCCCGGGGAGTCCCTGGGCTCCCTCTGACCAGTTCTCCCTCCAGAGCGCCCCCTCCGCTGGCTTCTTGGCTCCTTCTGGCCTGCTCCCCTGCGCTCGCAGGCTCCAGCTTCTTGCCCGCGCTGTGCGTGGACTTGACTGTTGAAATTATGGTTGTCCAGGAGATGAGCATGCTACCATGAAAAAACAAAATACAAGACTCCAGGAATGAACAGTACCGGTTGGAATGTTTCCACAAATGAATGCACTGGAAACAGTAGTCCATGCCAAGAAATATGGCAGCCTAGCCTACCGACTGAAAGAGGTGCCTAACTATGCCCCTGGCAAAGGAAAGTGAGCCAACAAAATGCAGCCTTAGTGCACCAGGTCGTTCATAGCACCTGCAAGTAAAATTTTGCTGAAGATAGTTCAAAAGGGGTCGCAGCAATGTATTGACAAGGAGCTGCCAGAAATCTCACCTGGATTCAGAAGTGAGGAGGGGGTAAAAGGAGGGCTGTCGTTGCTGACAGTACATTTACCTTAGCTGACAGCAGAGAGCACCAGCAAGATGTTTGCCTGTGCTTGATGTGACTGCGGGTGTGGTAAAAACCCTGGATTATGTGGCTGGGAAGTCCAGAGCGCTTCACTGTGCTCCCGCAGAGCCTGAACCTTGACGAAGGCCGCCGGGATCAAGGGGCCACTGTGTGACCTAAAGACAGCACAGGTGTGTGTCCAGTTGGATACCGGACCACACTTGGTCAGTCTGCGGGTGGAGTGACTTGCCGGGCTAGACTACACGAAGGAGGACATGGAACCTGCCATGTGCACACGACGCTCCCTCGCTGCCGAAAGTGCAGAAAGCAGGCCTCAGGCGCTTGCTGTTGCCCATCAAGCATCACAGCCTGCGGTATAGGGGACACTCATGGAACAGAAAGCTCGGCCAGCCTTCCCCTGGGGCCAGGCCTCACCGCCTGGCGAACGGAGACCAGACTGCCATGGGCGAGGGCTTGCCTGTACTGGGAGCAGCCAGCCACGAACAGCCTCGTGAAATCAAAGAAGTCACTGCCCCGGGCACGTCCGTTGCACGACCGCTCTGCAGCTTTGACGAGGACGGGTGTCTCTCTGAGCTCTCACGTGAGCCCGGGATATTCGAGCCAGCATATTCCCACTCGCGCCCAGCCGTGGGGGACTGGACGGTGAACCACAAGAGTGGGAGCAATTGGGCATTTACCTGCTGGTGTTGGTTCCGTCTCGGAGGAAATGGCAGGGATGGAGAAACTCCCTCGCACGAACTGTGGACACACTCTCGGGAGGGACCGGTCCCCTGGAGAAGCCGCCACACCCGGTGAAGCGGAGTCTGCACAAAGAGAGGAAGCCCCTCATAGAGTTGGAGGTCTGGCCTTGCTTTGGGCCCCAAGAGAAACGTAAGGATGGCGCAGACTGGGCAGCCCTTTGTCCTGTCCATCGGGCTGCCGTGAGTCAGACCGACTTGCGACACAATGAGGATACCAACACCACCGCCTGCTATGAACCCCCTGCTGGTGCCCTTGGTGTGCTTAGAATCCACGCGGCTCGCCGCAGGGCTGGCGGTCTGTGGGGAAACACTTGGAACCCAGCATTGGCTGTCAGAACGGGCCAGACAGCAAGCGAGCAAGCGGTCCAAGCCCAACCGGGCAGTTCTGACTGGGAGCTGCTGCTGCTTCGTTCACCCCGTGGCAGAGGTTTCTGAAGGCTTACTCTGTACCGGGCCCTGTCCAGGCTTTGGAGCGGGGAGTGGTGCCACTGTAGTGATGAGAGAGAAGATGCACAAGTAAATCGGGGGACCCAACAAGTCGCCAGTGGTCCAGAGGGCGATGCTGGCAACGACCGGTCTAATCAAAGTCAGGGAGGTGTCACTGAGAGGTGGCAGGTGGACGGTGGTCTCGGGAGTGTATGAGCCAGATAGGTCAATGAGCACCTCCGCTTCCAGGCCAACAGAACAGAAGAGCCAATGTCAGAGGCGGTTGGGGTGAGCAGGGCCGTGGGGTGGAGGGAAGTGGATATTCCCAGACAATTGGGGCAGGTGGAGCCAGCGGGACACCCTGGAAACCACTCTGCAGACCATCTGAGGCACGGACTGAAGGCCTGGGTGGGCGCCTGATGTTCCAGGTCGGTCCTCAGCTGTCAGCTCTCCCCTGTGCCACCAGGAGTCAGAAGGGTTCTCCTGCCCCACCCGGCCTGAACCTCCGGATGCCCTGGTGCCCAGTCTGCTGGCTGACGATGCACTTCTGTTCTTGGCCCTCTCTCTCTCCTCCCTCACGTGTGCCCATGCACGCCCGCCTGTGCCCGCACAGACCCTGCTGGGTGGGGTGTGCGTGTGCCTGCGTGCTGGTGTGTGGATGGTGCCCTGGTCGGATGATGTGTCCAAAGGCCACTTGGGGCTGGAGAGATGGCTGGAGGGCTTTGTGTTGGGGGCTGCCCTGTGAGAGCACTGAGGGAGCTGCAAGAGAGGCAGCATGGGATGTGGAATGTCCCTTTGGGGGGGGGGAGCACAGTGTAAAAGGGGGCTTGAGGCAAGGCAGCTGCGGGTACAGTGGGGACCCAGGGTTTTATAGGGAGCCGGCCTGGCTTCAGGTGGCCTGTGTCTTCAGGAACACGGGGCGGGGGTTTCCGGTATGCCCCCTACCCTAAGCCCCCACAAAAGCGTGCAGTGCCTCACGCCTGCCCTTTTTTGGAGCCCAGATTCTAGAGGCAACGCCGCTCTTGGAGTCCTTTGGGAACGCCAAAACCGTCAGGAACGACAACTCCAGCCGCTTTGGGAAGTTCATGGAGGTCTTTCTGGAGGGGTAAGTAGGTGGCAGAGGGGTGCCCAGGGAGCGCTGGCCTTGCCTTGGAGCCCGTGCCCGGTCCCAGCGCCAGCCCCCACCCTCCCTCTCCCCCCCAGTCCCACACAGCTAACCTGTGCTCCTACCTCCAGGGGCGTGATCTCCGGTGCCATCACTTCCCAATACCTGCTCGAGAAGTCCAGGATCGTGTTCCAGGTGGGCCGGGAGGCAGGGGCTGGGGCCGCTCTGTAGCATTGGCACCTGGGAGGCTTGGTAAATGCTGAGTTCATGAACAGCCAGGTGTGTGTGGTCGCGTATACATGTGAGCACCTGACTCCTGCCCCCCCACCCCCAACACAAACACACGTACATGCACACTCCTCCCACCATACTGGGCTCCTTGAAGTCCCGGAAACAAGCCTATGGTCCTTTGTTTTCCCAATGCAGCCACATCCACTCCCTCCCCCAAACCTTCCCTGGGAGCCGCTTGCTGACAAGTTTGTTCACAATGGCTTGCTGAGGGTTGCCCGCTAGCAGGTCATATTCTTGGCCCAGGCATTCTTACACAGTCCTGGCAGGTGCATGCTTTCTTGGGACTCTTACCTGTCTTGCTTCCTGCTGTGTCCAAGGACTCAGGGAACGCCCCACCCACATGGCTGCGTGACCCGGGGGGAGCTCTGTGTGTGCAGTTGGGCCTGTGAGCACACGGGCCTGTAGGTTACTGGCACTGCCCCCACCCTGCCCCCGACTCCTGCTGACCCCGGCCAGTGCCATGCTGGGGAGGTTGCCCTGCCCCAGTGGGTGCACTACTTCATTAGCAGCGTGTGTGCGTGTGTAACGGGCACGTCCGGGCCTCTCGGTCTGAATATGTGCATCCTCTCTGGCCTCACTCCCCATCCCGCAGGCCAAAAATGAACGGAACTATCACATCTTCTATGAGCTGCTGGCCGGGCTGCCTGCCCAGCTCTGCCAGACCTTCAGCCTGCAGGAGGCCGAGACCTACTACTACCTGAACCAGGTGGGTGTATCTGAGGGCTTCACGGGGGTTGTGGGATTCACAGAATGCCAGGGAGGCAGGGCCAGGCCTCCAGTGGGCACAAGGAGCAGAATAAACGATGCCCTAGAGATCTGGTCCTTCCACCTCCACCACCCCTTGGGCTGGCTCTGCAGCCATGACATATTGTCCTAATGACCAGCACAGGGGATGGACGTGTGAGGAGGGGGAGTTTGGAGTCGAGTGTTCCAGTACAAGGGGACCTGTGGTTCAGCGTGGAGGGTACAGGAGGCCCACGTTGGTTCTCTGTCGCCTGGAAGGGAACTAGCCAGCCGACCCCACTTGCCATCTCTGTGCCTCCGCCGCCTCATCTGAAGAATGGGGACAGTATCGAGTCTGTCGCACAGGACCACCTTGAGGATTAGAGCAAGGGCCTCAAAGCCGTCCCCCACGCGCTGACATACCAAGTGCTCACTGAGCGGTGCCTGCTGCTTCCCATCAGCTGCAGTGGCCTGCACGCAGGGTCAGAGTGCAGCACGCTCCTCCGTGCCCATGCTCAGAGCCTCGAGCAATGGAACGGAATGCCTTGTCCGGGCCGAGAGTTTGAGGTGCTGCCTCAGGGCAGAGCAGGGTCTTTGAGGGCCCCGGTTCCCCTCTTTGAGCCCCCGCCCCCCGCCCCTGTCCTCATGCAGGGTGGCAACTGTGAGATCGAGGGGAAGAGTGACGCAGATGACTTCCGGCGACTCTTGGACGCCATGGAGGTGCTGGGGCTCAGCGGGGAAGACCAGGACGGCATCTTCCGCATCTTGGCTTCCATCCTCCACCTGGGCAATGTCTACTTTGAGAAGTACGAGGTGAGGCAAGGCCGCTCCCTGGCTCTCCGGAAGCTTAGGACCAAGACCACTGGCTCAGGGCTTAGCTGTCCTGTCTTTCCCTCCTCGGCTAAAGGATCCTTCGAGACTGGTCCGTCTTCTGTTTTTTTCTTTTGATAGTGGTTGACTTTTTCTTGCTACTGTACAAAAGCTCTGTTACATGTTAAGGACATTAGTCCTTTGTCTCTGTTATGCATTGTATAGCTTTTTAAAAATGCACTTTATGATATTTTAAAAGTTTCATGGGTGGGCTGAGCCCCGGTGGCGTAGTAGCTGTGTGCAGGACTGCAGCCCACTGGGATGGAGGTTCAATTCCAGCTCACAGGAGCAAAGGCTGGGCCTCCTACTCCCACCACCAGAGAGCAGTGATGCCTAAAAAACTAAAAAAAAAAAAAAGTTTCATGGGCATATACGGTACACATACAACTTAACTGTTCACTCATCTCAAGAAGATATGTATAATCCACACTATAGTCAATTTGAGAACATTTTCTCCCTGCAGTTGTCAACTCCCCATTTCCCTCCATTCTCCCCCGCCAGCCCCAGTATTTTCAGCATTTCATCATAGGTATTTTTACTTTCTTTCTAGTGTTGGTTTTGCTTTGTCATGCAAAATTTAAAACTTTTCTTAGCAATTCATTTCTTCATCTTGTGTAGACTTTGAACTTTGAATCATTTTTTTTTGGGGGGGGGCATCACTGCTCTCCGGTGGTGGGAGTAGGAGGCCCAGCCCCACTGCTGGAATTGAACCTCCGTCCCAGTGGGTCGCAGTCCCGCACACAACCACTATGCCACCGGGGCTCAGCCCGAACTTTGAATCATTTTAAGAGAGACTGCCTCATTTTGAAATTAGTACAGCCTTCTCTTGTTTGTTTGTTTGTTTGTTTTAAGTTTTTTTGTGGAAGTAAGTGGGGATTGACAGCTCAGAGGATTTTTGCATCCAACAACTGACCAGACTTTCCAATGGCATGTCAGCCCCCCTTCCCCCCCAATCGTGTCCACCCCCCTCCCCTTTATAGAATACTCCCACCTGAGCCCTGGTGGTGCAGTGGTTGTGTGCAGGACTGGGGCCCACAGGGTTGACGGTTCAAATCCAGCAGCAGCTCTCCAGGAGCAAGGCTGAGCCTCCAACTCCCACCAGAGGACAGTGATGTGGGGCTGGGGAGGAAGAATACTCCTTGCCCCTTTACAAACCCAGGGCAGGCTTGGTTGCCCTCTAGCCTGCCATTCCCCTTCTCATCCCTGGTAACCATCAATCATTTCTTTTTAGTACCCAAACCTTCACTCAGCATCGTGCCTCCAAACCCATCCTGGTCACGAATGGCTTCTTCACCACGTTCTAACAATAAGTAGCTTCCATTGTGCACCACATGGACCACATCTTAGTTACTCGTCATGCCACGAGTGCACAGCTGGGTTGCGTCCGTCCTTGCGCTGTTGTGCAGCGTACCTGTGCATGTGTCTCTTCGCTGTGTCCCTGTGTTAGGGTTCTCTAGCAAAGCAAAACCAGGACACTAAAAATTATATATGTAGATGTATATATGTATATTTATAGAGATAAATAAGAAATAAACAGTTAACTAATCTGTAAAGCAGCACAAATGGCTCGGTGCAACTCACTTGCGTGAGACAACTAGAAGACCAGCAGTCCTTCAAATCTTGAGGGCTGCTGAATAGTCCTCTGTAGAGCAATTCAGGCTGTCTGGCCACAAGCAGCAAACAG
This sequence comes from Nesogale talazaci, assembly GCA_004026705.1. NCBI lineage: Eukaryota > Metazoa > Chordata > Mammalia > Afrosoricida > Tenrecidae > Nesogale > Nesogale talazaci. Next base: position 15,199 of record PVJH01034891.1, read on the forward strand.
CAAGGCAGGTCACCAACAGTCAGCCAGATGACAGAGTCCAACAGTCCCCAGCTCAAGAGATGTATATCCCAGGAGCGTGGTGAAGTAGGGCTTGAAGGAACCTCAACTCACAGCGAGACAGTTCATGGATTAGGTGTCCCACCGGTAGTGTAGCTTTCAAATCAAAGCACAGGACAAGCAAGGTAGCCGGCTGGTCTGGAGATGTAAGAGAGAGAGAAAGGAGAGGGTCCCCAAGCCATTTATATCTCTGCCCTTCAATTAATCTCACATGTGTTCATTGCCCAGGTTGGCACAACAAACCTATCTGTCACAGTCCTGTAATTCTTTGGATCTTAGTTTTCTTTAAGACCTTTTGTAGTTTTGTTTTACATGTAAGTATTTTTCAAAATTGTTGGGGATGGGGGTTTTGGGGGGGGCTTTCAAAAATTAACTTTTAGTTATTGAAACAAATAGGTACGATAGATTTAAAGTCAGATATATTTTCAGCAAAAAAAGAAGCACTCAAAATTGTGTCTTTTGGGCTGAGCCCCAGTGGCGTAGTGGTTGTGCGCGGGACTGTGGCCCACTGGGACGGAGGTTCAATTCCAGCAGTGGGGCTGGGCCTCCTACTCCCACCACCAGAGAGCAGTGATGCCAAAAAAAAAAAAATTGTGTCTTTTATTTTTTGGGGGGACATCACTGCCCCCTGGTGAGAGTGGGAGGCCCAGCCTTGCTCCTGGAGAGCTGCTGCTAGATTTGAACCGCCAACCCTGTGGGCCGAAAATTGTGTTTTTTAATGAGGGGAATTTATAGAGTACCTTAAAATTAACCATTGTAAAGTGAGCACGTCAGTGGCATTTAGTATATGCACCGTGTTATGCTGCTGTAGCACCCCCACTCACCCCAGGCTGAAGAACACTCCATCCAGCCAAGCTGCTACTCCCCTTCTTCCCCCTTCCCCACCCCAGACCCACTAACCACCAACCTGCTTTCTGTTTCCTACAGATCTGCTTAGTACAAATGGAATCATACAGTATTTGTCCCTTTGTATCTGAAGTCTTTGATTTAGAATAATGTTTTCAAGGTTCGTCCAAGTTGTGGCATGTCTCAGGACGTGATTCTCTTTGTGACTGAGTAATACTCTCCTTGGGTCAATGCCGGCTCAGGATAGGACTGCCCCTGTGAGTCTCAGAGACTGAAACTCTTGATGGTACTCGTAGAAAACCCAGTTTTTCTCCTGAAGGTAGCTGTTTCGGACTGTTGAGCTTGCAATTAGCAGCCCAACACGTGACCACGACATCCACAGGGCTCCTGCCTGTGGACCACAGTTTGCCTGTCCATTCGTCCAGCAATGGACATTTAAGTCCTGTGGACACCCATGTATGTGTTTCTCTGTGCGCACACATTTTTATTTCTTTGGGGATAATTCATAGGAGTGGAATGACTGGGTCACATGGGGGGGAGGTATGTTTAACTTTTTGAAGAATTGGCACATGGTTTTCCAGAGCAGCTGTTCCATGTTACATTCATGCCTGCATCCAAGATGGGGCCCGGTTTCTTCCTTCTTACTCTGGGCACCCTAAGAAAACGGACCACACCCACCGCTGCCCAGTGGATCCCAGCTTATAGCCATGTGGCGGACAGGGTGGCAGTCCCCTTGGGGGTCCCGAGGCTGGAATCCTGCCGGGAGCAGATGGCGACTCTCTTCTCCATGGGCCTCCGGTGGGTTTGGGTTGCCAGCCTGTGTCCAGCGGCAGGAGCTCCAGCCAGAGCCACGTCGACACAGCGTGGTCTACGTTTACGTCTCCCTGGTTACTGGTGATGCTTCATGCCCTGCTGACTCTTTATTTATCATCTTTGGAAATATATCTATTTCTCCAAATAGTGCCTAACTCCTTTGCCTTTTTAAATACTAGTGTGTTTCTTTGCTGCTGATTGATTCCCCCCCCACACACACACACACAAGATTGTTATCGAATTGTTCTAGTCTTCCATTTAAAAATATCGCGCACAAAATTCCTAAATATGCAAGCCTTCGAAATATTCATGGAAAACGAATTAAGGATAATGGAACTGCTTCTCAAACTTTTTTGAACCCTCCTTGGATGTACGGATGGATGGATGCCTAATTACAGAATTGACTGTGTGTCCTCTATCGATTTTTGTGCTACAACTGTACTCTTCTGGCCGTGGTGACTTTTAATGTGTTTACTATCTAGGAGGGCCCTGTAAAGTGGCAAGGAGCATCAGAGACACTGTGTCTCAGGCATTGGCTGAGCCAACCCCCAGGCCATCGGCTCAAGCCCGGCAGTCTCTCTGCAGGAGAAAGGGAAGGCTCCCAGTTTCCGTAAAGATGTTTAGTCTCGGCCACCCTCAGGGTTCTTTCTGCTCTGTCCTGTGTAGGGCTGCTGTCAGTCAAAACCGACTCACCAGCTGTGGATTTGGGGTCATGAAGGGGTGGTATAGTCATAAGCACCAAGAGTAACATTACGCCAAACCTAACTCCCTGCCCTCGAGTCGTGGTGACCTACCGAGGGGACAGGGTAGAACTGCCCTTGGGAGTTGCTGGGAGTACAAAGCCCCAGGGAGTGGCCGGTAGTTTCAAACTGCCAACCTTCCTCTTGGTGCCCACAGTGTAACTCCCACACCACTCCTCCAAGAGAAGCAACGAACCCGAGTCACTTCATGACAAGGATTAGCCCAAAGCTAATCCCTTTGGGGTGCAGGTCAGGCTTACGTCCTTTCTCGAAACTTCTGATCCATTTGGACACCAGCTGCCCCTTTCACGACACTCGAAATTTCCCTGCTGAGTTCCACGATCCATCGTAATGTCCACACGGAATTCACAGGCCAGGCTTCTGGTTCGGTGGTTTGTGAAGCAGGCGGCGGGGTACACGTCTGCAGCGGGATCGCAGACTGCAGCTCCAGATCCGGATGGGGGGCGTGTGGGTGAAATCTGGAAGGTCCCCAAAGGGGAGAGGGATAGCTCTCCCTTGTTAGTGCAGGATGGGACTCTCAGCTCCTCCGGCCCCCCGTGCAAGCAAGCAGGCCCTGCTCTCTCCAAGGCAATCTCTGAGGGCACGCTCCTCTGCCTCAGAGGAAGAGACGCATTTTAACGCTGCTCCCTGGCACCCCAGCTCTGCTGCAGGGCCTCTTCCAGGTCTGCCCCTCCCCACCCCCACCCCCTGCCAGCAGTGATGGTGGTCCCCTGCAGACCCGTCACTGTCTCCATCGTCACTTCTCGACCCTCCTTTTGGAGGTTCCTTGACTCCATTCGGTTGCTGTTTCACTTCTCATTGGCCTATTCTCCCATTCCTTTCTTCCTGTTTCCCGTCTTCCTGCCTTTTTCTGTCGGAAAAGGTTGACCACATGCATCCACAAACGCCCTGTCAATTTCTGGCCTTGGCTTTCCCATCAAAAATCAAAACCAGGAACTGGCCGAGTCCCTCACACTCGTCACCTAGTAGATTGCAGAGGTCTTGATTACGTAGTTTGTTGACCCGTTCCTGCAAAGCACACATGGAGCAAAGGGCAAACTGCAGGCCTGGTGCAGACCAAAGCGTCTAAGGGTACAGCATGGGAGCCACATCTGCCCTCCTCCGGCCGTGCAAACAAGAAGACGCCGCCAGCCCGGGCTGTCACCACAAGGCAGAGGTCAGACGTGACCTACCCCTCACCCTTCAGTCTTCTGACCCCAAGCCCCCTCCCTTGGCACGCTGCTCCGCTGGGATCGGTCCACACAGAACTCACAAACAAAGCTCACGACGATTAGGTTTATGAGGGACAGCAACGGGTTCCCGAGTGTTAAGAGGAAGTTCTGTCTGCAGCACCTCTTTTCACCCATGTTGGCAAGCGTGTCCCTCTCTGGCTCTGAGTAGCTCTCAGCCTTCGTTCTACTTCTCCAGGAGTGTTGACACCCCCCCCCCAACACACACACACACACACACACACACACACACACAGAGTATGTTTTTTGATAACCATCCAAACAATGCCTGCTTTTGCTAGCCAAAGATCGAGGGCCATGTGATTGTCAGGACGGCTCCAGCTGACGCGTTCCTGGGAGTGTGTTTGTGCTGCCAGGGCTTTTCCAGTGCCCACAGGTGGTGGGTGGATGGTGTCGGATGAATTCTGCACAGCAGATTTCATGTGGCAGACATGTAATAGGCCAGGGACTGTAGCTCTGAGGAAATACATGCTAAACCCTGCTTTTTCTAAGATTAGTGTCTGTTCACGTAAAGCTTAAAGAAATAGGGTTTTTGGAGAACAGGCCTCTTTTTACCTGGGATGGGGGCTGAGGGCTAGTCTTCATTTGTTATTTTATGATGCATTTGTGTAGGAAATGTTTAAAAATCCTAGTGTGTATTGTCTTATAAGGTAGGTACTATTCATTACACTGAATGGGAGAAGTTGGGAGAGACTTGACCAGTGGTATAATCTTGTCCTCACCTGGGAAAGTGTACCCAGGGGGTGCCCCAGGGACAAGTTCACAATGGATGGTTTGGCATAGAGGAGCTGGTATGCTGTAGCCAGCATACGTTTAAGCATCTATTGTGTGGGGAAAGAAATTGGAAATCTTGGAACATTTTTCATAATAACCTAGCCCAGAATGTGCAAAAGTGTATCTAACCAGTCTCTTTATACAGCATGGTTGGATATTATAACGAGAGAAAAGCGAGTATTGAGAAAGAATTTTTAACCAATTTGGTCCTCAGTTTCCCACGTGCTGGCTCTTCGGTGAGTGTCCGTGCTGTGTGCTGTGCTTCTGTAGGCCCCCGTGCAGTGAACCGCTGCCATCAGTGAACATCTCCACCCCGGACTCAAGTGCCAACGGGTCTGAGGGGAAGGAAGGGTCAGCTGGCATGTTGTTTGTTGTTCGGTGCTTTGAGCCAGGTCCGATCCATAGTGACCCTGTGCCCAA
>PVJH01034892.1:0-20199 GCA_004026705.1 Nesogale talazaci
TAAAGAAAACTAAATGGCATCAAATCTTTTCCATGGTAGAGATGATTTTGGAGGGAAACTCAAAAAATTTTTAAAGAAATTAGCCAGTGGGTTCTCTAAAACCAAAAAGGGAGAAAGTATTGCTGCAAGTACAAAACCAGCTAAGGACAAGATAAAGATAGGAAAATGAGAACTTATCTCACTTACGGGCATTGACGTATGTAAATAAAATATTAGCTAACTGATTCCAACATTGCACTTAAAAGTAAAAAAAAAAAAAGAAGAGGGAAAATAAATGTAAGAATGATTTAATATCATGATATCATGTCTGTGTAGTTCACCACATTAATAGATGTAAGATCTATTATTGCCTCACTAGATGGAGAAATGCATTTGAAAAGACAGGCAGACTTCATTTTATTGAGCGTCCCTATTGCACTTTGCAGATATTAATGGGATTTTGCATTTTTGGTCAACATAGTGAAGGTTTGTGGCAAGCTTGCTTCCAGCAAGTCTATTCCAGCAAGCCATGTTCCCAAGAGCACATACTCACTTCATCTCTCTCTCTCTCTCTCTCTCTCTCTCTCTCTCTCTCTCTCTCTCTCTCTGCCATGGGGGTAGTTCTCACAACAGTTCAAATTTTTCATAGTGCTATCACCTACTTAAGAGCCTGTACTATAGGGTAAACACACTTGTACATGTCCTCAAAAGCCAAACTATGCCGCTGACTCAGCCACCTTATAGGACTGGGGAGAACGGCCCTTGTTGATTTCCGAGGGTGTGAATTTTTCCGGTAGTAGGAAGCCTCCTCTGTCTCCCTGGGAGGAACAGGGGGGTCTTTGAACCGCTGACCTTGCATTTAGCAGTCTGAGGACAAACCACCACATCACCAGGGCTGCTTGCATATGCACCATGAAAGCAAAGGGCCCTAGTGTTGTTTTAAGTGTCATCAAGCCTGTTCGTACCCATAGCAACCCTGTGTCCCACAGAATGAAATACTGCATCCTCACAATTGATGCTATGCTTTGACCCCATTGCTTGTCAGCGTGTCAATCCCCCGCCTTGAGGGCCTTCCCTTGTTTGCGGCCCCTGCACTTTACCAAGCGGGATGCCCTTCTCCTGGGACTGGTATCTCTTGACAACATGATGTGAGGTGGAGTCTTGCCATCCTCACCTGTAGGGAGCACTCCGAGAAAAAGGTTTGTCCTTTTAGCAGTTGTGGTAGTTACATAATCTGTTGTCAATTTGAGGCTTCAGTGTGAAGGGGTAGAGTTTAGCCTTTCAATCAAGTCGCTTTATTGTGTTATTCTCTCTTTATCATGTGTGTTATTCTCTTTGTGGTGGTGGTCTAGAATCAGACTTGAAAATCTTTTATGTATGTCTACATGATTTTTAATTTTTAGAAAATTTGGAATAGATGAAATTTCTTTAGATTGATAAAGACTGTATACTTGTGTACAAAATCTTCCAGCAACTATGATTCACAATGGAGAATCTTCAGATGCATTTGAGTTTTGACTGGGGAAAATAAGAAAAGGCAAAAATGTTCACTGTCAATACTACTATGGGGAATCCTGGGCACCTAAAGCAAGACAAAGAAATAAGGGCTTAAAATGAGCAGAGATAAAAGTGTACTCTACTTAGAAAAGCCAATAGAGGGCTGAGCCCCGGTGGCGTAGCGGTTGTGCACGGGACTGCAGCCCACTGGGATGGAGGTTCGATTCCAGCTTCACGGAGCAAAGGCTGGGCCTCCTACTCCCACCACCTGAGGGCAGTGATGATCTCCCCCCCAAAAAAGAAAAGTCAATAGAAACACAAGCTAGGTAAGAGTTTTCAAGTTTTCCAGATATAAGATAAAGTTATCAAAATTTCTAGCACTCTAGTAATAACTAATTTTAAATATATAATGAAAAACAAGATATTATTCCCAAAGGCAAAACAATATAAATAAAACAACCAGTAAATTATCTTGGAAGTAACCTGTATACTGGAAAAAGACTAATTGCACAATATCTATGGAAAGAACACTTTAAAGAAAACTTGTCTAAGTAAAGAGACATACCCCACGGCAGAGCCCTGGTGGCGTAAGTGGTTGAGTGTGGGACTGCGGCCCGTGGGCTTGGCAGTTCAAATCCAGCGGCGGCTCTCAGGAGCAGCACTGGGTAGCGCCCAAGACCACCAGAGGCAGTGATGCCGCCCCCCAAAAAAAGAGACATACTATGTTCATAGATGAATGGCTTTACCTTGTAAATTTGTCCATTTTTCATAGCTATAATGCCATATAAAGTTATAAAACCATTCAGATCCAATAATTAAGAGACTAATTATTTTTTTTAAAAAACCTTCAAATCTCAGGGCTGAGCCCCGGTGGGGTAAGTGGTTAAGTGCGGGACTGTGGCCCGCAGGCTTGGTGGTTCAGGTCCAGCGGCGGCTCTCTGGAGTGGCACTGAGTGGCGCCCACGACCACTGGAGGCAGTGATGCCCATAAGAAAAAAAGAACCTTTAAAATTCAAATGGGAAAAAGAAAGGCTCATAAGTAGCTGAGCTACTTATTTTAGGCATCACTGCCCTCTGATGGTGGTACTAGGAGGCCCAGCCTTTGCTCCTGTGAGCTGGAATTGAACCTCCATTCCAGTGGGCCGCAGTTCTGCGCACAACCACTACGCCACCGGGGCTCAGCCGAGTCATTTTTTTAAAACGTGAAGCACCCCTGCCCTATCACCCATGAAGATATACTTCAGACTTATAATAATTGAATTAGCATGGAACTGCTAGAGATCCATCTCAGACTTATAATAATTAAATTACCATAGACAAAGAGGTCAATAAAATAGACTATGAACAGAAAAGCAACCTTAAGTCCTGGAAGAATGAGTTAATATTCTGAATAGCTTACCAGGTCTACTGGGATTGAACGGATAAATAGCTAGTTCGGGATAGAGGCATAATTCTCTTTGTTGGAGAGGAACGTTGCATATAAGCAAAGAGGCCAGGCTACAATGACCCTGTCGTGCTAGACTAGGGTTGATGACATCCATATGAGCTCCTGTTTAGCTTAATCTAGATGAATGGAAGAAAGCAGAAAACAAATTATATTGCTGCTAGCTGCCATGGAGTGAGTTCTGATTCATGATGCTGCTTGGACACAGATGAAATGCCGCCCATTCCTGACCCATATTCACCACCCCTGGAATTTTCTAGTCCGCTGTTGCTGCCATCATGTGGGTTGAGAGTCTTCCACCCTTTGGAGCGCCTCTTCTGGTACTACATTAGACCATACACTGCTGCGATCCTTCCGATTTGTATTGCCTGATTTGCGGCATTTCTTCCTAGTCTGTCCTCATCTGAAAGTGGTGTTATAACCTGTCCACGATGGATGACTGTGGTAGTTACATAATCTGGTGTCAATTTGAGGCTTGAGAGGGAGTGGGGTGGAGTTGGATCAGTCCATCAGGTTGCAGCTTGATGACCTCATTTGAAGGTGCTAAGGGGATAAGTAGCTCAGTCCCTGCGAGACATTCTTGGTGACAAGCCACATGGAGACAGGCTGATGGCAGCCAGAGCCTCTGAGTTGGAGAAGCTGCCTGCAGACTCCTGCCAGCACTGAGACGCTTACACTGCCACTGGTTCCACAAGACTTTCTTCCCACTGTCCTGTGATCATCCTGCATTTGGCATCATTACATGTGTTTCATGAGTCTGAAGGGGAATTTATAGATTGGTGTCAGATATATGGACCAATAATAGACATGGACTTGATCTGGACTGGGCTGAGATGCTTTCTCAATGTTCAGTTGCTCTTGTATATAAAGCTCTTTCTTATACACATGTGTCTGTGAAATTGCTTCTGTAGTTTACCCAAACTAACACAGTGACCTTGCTGGTATTAAAAATATCAGGGGCAAAGCTTCCAGCATCACAACAGCAAGTAAGCCACCACAATGTGAGACAGATGAGGGGTGGAAAAATAACTTACAGACATGTAAGGCCAGAGTGTTCCTTAGAGGCCAGGATGGTGAGACTTCGTCTTGTTTCTTTTGGACCTACAGTTAGGGGAGACCAGTAACTGGAGAAAGATATATGGTGCTTGGAAAAGTGGAGTGTGGCAGTCATGTGCTTATGTTAATTTCATGATTGAGATGTAGGGGTAGAGTCTAGCCTGTTAATCTGGAGATAGCCAATGAGGCCTCCATGTGAGCATGGCTTTCTCCTGAGACTTCTGAGCAATCTAGCTATATTTCCCTCATGGAGATGAGAAGCTATCTCCCCAATTCTTGGGAGTTAGTCTCAGAGACAATGAACTACGGACAAGACAAGATGACAGCATCCGAGGAGCTGGGGGAGCCAGAGGAGAAGCCACACAGCCTTGCCCTGATGGAACCAGACCTCTGAAGCTGGAGAAGCCACATAGAGATCCCTGCCAGCGCTGAGTTGCTTCTACCACCACTGGATGCTGTTGATGGACCCTGAGCCCTGGAAGTGAGGAGCCATGGGTAGATCCCCGCCGGTTTTGGGACTCTGCACCCACTGGACAGTGACTTCGTGAGTCAGAAGGAGACTTAATAGACTGATATCGGGCATATGTGCTAATATCGGACTTATGACTTTGAACCGAAATGGGTTGGGATGCTTCCTCAACGTCCCGTTCCTCTTGTATATAAACCGCACCCTTATCTCTATATGCCTGTCTATGATTTTGTTTCTCTAGTCTACCCAGACTAACACATGGAGGGTCAGATAAAAAGGAGATGGACCAGCACCATAGCTGCACCCACGGACTGAAGCAGAGGAATGATTCTGAGGATGGCTCAGGACCAGGTACTGTTGTGTTGTGCCTAAGGTCACTATGGATCAGAACTGACTCATGGTGCCTAGCAACGGCAACAACATGTACACAAGGAGCTCTATGGGCATCGTGGTTAAACACTTGACTGCTAATTGTGAGGTTGGCATTTAGAACCCATCAGCCAATTTGTGGGAGAAAGATGAGGCTGTAAAGATCACAGCCTTGGGTATCTTACAAGGCAGAGCTACTCTGTCTTGTAGTGTCCTGTGGATTGGAATCAACTTGACAACAACAAGTTTTTTGGTTATTATATCTGAACTTTTACACCCATTTACTAACCTTGTAAGATCCGAGAGTCGCAGAGAACACATCTAGTGCCTAGATCTTTATTTCTGAACCCATCCTCAATTCAAGGCAACCAGGGCTTCTGGAGAAGGGGCTGGTTTTAGGGCTGGGGCAGGGGATCCATGAGAAAAGGCTGGAGCAGCTGGAAAGCAACCTTTGGTTGCACCACAGGAATCCTTTCAATAGGTCAACACGTCCCTGAGAAAAAAGTGTAGCTTCGTAGTGGAGAAACCTGGCAAAAAACTACCTGAACCAAGAGACAAAAGTTAACATCGCCAGTGACATCACATGTCAATCATATGCCCTTGATGTGCTATGATTAGAAGGTACCTCATTTCTCTAGGATCCTCATAAGCCAGCTTAATCAGGACAAGAACATCATTAAAAAACAAATGAAGGGGCATACTTTAAAAAATGAAACAAAACAAACAACATTAACAAAAAATCAGCTCCTTAGAACCATCAAGTCATGAGAAATAAAGCAAGACAGAAATGGCCACTGACCAGAGGAGACTGGGACAGCTAACTGGAAGGAATGTGCTGCTGGAACAGGAAGCAAATGAGGACTGAACACTGGTGAAACACATAGAAGGGACTTCCAAAAGTTCATGGAAATGGGAGTAAAAGACACGATTTCCATTAAAAGCCCTTATCTTGTGTTCAGGTGATTCAGGCCAGCTGCTTGCCACTATTATGTACTCAATTTTCATTTTTCAGTCAGAATTGTGCAAACTGGCTACAGCAGTGACTCTCAACCTTTCTAATGCCTCAAACCCTTAATACAGCTCCTCATGTGGTGAGGGACGCCCCCCCAACCATAAAATAATTTTCATTGCTGCTTTATAACTGTAATTTTGCTACTGTTAAGAATTGGGCGACCCTAGTGAAAGGGTCGTTTGACCCCCAAAGGGGTCGCAACCCACAGGTTGAGAAGTGCTGGTCTACAGGCTCTCTTCCTAACTTCTCTCCAGGATTCCTCACTTGCTGGTTTTAATTGCAACAATTGTGTTCATGTGTATTATTTTTCATTACTTCTTTCGTCTTCACCATACAATTTCCTTCATTCATTCCTGTCTCCTTTTATTCAAATTTTAATTAAAATGACATTGTCATTTTGATTTGTTACTACTGAAATAATTCTAGGTCCCTGATCTCAAGGTAACTCTGTTTTAAAAAGTTCATTGTCTGAAGGTTTGTTCAGAACAAGTGACCCCCTTGGCTGCAGCCAGACTAACAGAACATCAGGCCAGGCACCATGGGGGTTGAGCATATGAGCAGAGTGGGTGGAGGTGACTGGGATGAACGGGAACATCAGACACCTGAGTGAGCAATCAAGCAAAGCCGGGGGGTTCGAGGACGAAGGCAAGGGCGCGAGGGGAGGACCATGAACAAGGACCCTCGGAAAGCTCTGTGGACTGGTAAGTGCAGGTGCGGTGGAAACAATGAACGTGCTCAGTGACTGACCAAAAGGCTGGAGACTGGAGTCCATCCGAGAGGCCCAGGAAGAACGTCTGGCAATCTACCTGTGAAAAATTCACCCCTTAAAAGTCCTCTGGAGCACAAGTCCTTTTTTGACACACCTGGATGGCCACAAATTAGTGGCCATCGACTCAACTGGTAACAGGTCTGGAATGGAGGGAGGTATGTGAGGGGGTTAAATGAGGCCTGTTTGAGAGCCGGTCAGGGAACACTTCTTGTAGCACCTTGTTGGACAAAGCAAGGATTCTGCAGTTTTTAAAATCATCTCGAAACACAGTCCCAAACTGGGCACCAACTAGCCTAGGGCTGTACAAGAAATCGACAGGGTGTCATTATGGAATGCTTATTATGATTATTATTGAATTAAAAATCATATTGGGTTTCTATTGTTCTCTCTGGTGGGGTGCCCGTGATAATTTTTTAATCCGAACAATTCATAAAGAAAACTGAAGAATGGATGCATGTGGATTGTGGTATTGATGAAAAACATTGACTAGGCCATGAACTGCTCAAACACTCACTGTCGTTGAGCAGATTCTCACCATAGCGACCCCACAGGAGAGAGAACCGCTGGCCCTGTGGGTTTCCAAGACTGGAACTCTTTAGAGGAGGAGAGCCTCACTTTCTCCTGCAGAATGGCTGGTGGGTTTGAACTGCTGATCTTTCAGCTCGCGGCCCAAGGTGGAACCACTATACCACCAGGGCTCCTATGAACAAACGAAATCTGTCTTATAAGAAGCAGAGCTAGGAAATCCAAAGTTCATCTGTAGGTGAAGAGACATTCCATTACAGAAGGGTCATGGGGAGGAAACCAGCCAGTCAGGGTAGCAACGATGAAACCTGCAACTTTCCTGTAGTTCTTAAATGCTTCCTCCTGCCCACTATCATGATCTGAATTCTACCTTACAAATCTGGCTAGACCAGGGGATGTATTTACACTAGTACAGATGGGAACTGGAAACATGGGGAATCCAGGACAGATGATCCCTTTGGGACCAGTGGGAAAAGTGGTGACACCAGGAGGATGGAGGGAAGGTGGAGTAGAAATGGGGAACCGAGTATAAGGATCTACGTACAATCTCCTTCCTGGGGTACAAACAATGGGGAAGTGGGCAAAGAGACACATCAGAAAGCATTCGACCAGACAGAATTATAATAGTTTATAAATTATCAAGGGGTCACTAGAGAGGGGGGAGCGGGGAGGGGTGGAAAAAGGAGGACCCAATACTATTCATGAAGACTTAAGTGGAAGATAGATGTTTTGAGAATGATGATGACATCAAAGGTACACATGTGCTTTGTATACAATGAATCTATGGATGAATTATGCTAAGAGTTGTGTGAGTCCCCAATAAAATGATATATATATTTTTAAAAGTAGAGCTAAAATACTTTCTAAGATTTGGTCTCATGTCTTTTGGAAGCAGTCCCTAGAGAAGGACATCGTGTTTCATAAAATAGAGGGACCCACGGAGAGACGGTGGCTTCAGTAACTCGCTGAAATTGAGGAAACCATTGTGCGGCTGGTGCAGGATCGGAGAGCGTCTTCTGCTGTACACAGGGTCACTGTGTGTTGGCAAAGATGTTACAGCATCGCCGCCGCCACCGAAACCCTTCCTTGGAACTCACTTTTGCTGATTCTGAATTCTCCCTAATGCAGTTATGCCTGACATGTATGGACCCAGGTCAACCTCCCCAAGTCAAGATTTGAGCGAAGTGAAGATTCCTGCCTAGAGAGGGCGCCCCTGGCAGTCCCAGAGGCCTCGCAGCCTGGGTGAGCTGCAACTCCCGCCTCCTCCAGCAACCGGGTACCCGGCCAGTTCCCTCCCCCACCTTTGGGCTCAACCGTCTTGGGCATGCCAGACTCTCCCACACTGCTGAGGTTTTTGTTTGTTTGTTTGTTTGTGAGGGGCTTTTACTACTTCTGACCACAGGGAAACCAATGGGTAATGTTCATAACCCCTGTTCTCTCTTCTTCACCCCTTTCCAAATCCCTCAATTCCAACTTACCCATCATGTGTCCATCATGTGTCCATCTTCACAGAGACAGGCAGCCATATCTGTCTCCTGTGCGGCAGCTGGGGAGGGGGGCTGGGACATTTGGGGTGGCTGCTGAGCATTAACCCTTGCGCCCCACTCCTATTCCTTCTACTTCCTTCCCAAACGGGTCTTGTTGTGGATGTCAGGTGCTCTCCCGCCTGGTGGTTTCAAACTGCTGCCTCTGGGTTCTGCAATCCCATGCATAACCTACTCGTGGCAGTAGAAGTGGGACTTGAAGATAAGTCTTCTGAGCTCTTTGAAGACCACTGGTCAAAATTCCCACGACCTCTGCGTAGAGGCAGAGAGTAAACTGGCAGCTCCCAGGGGCTGAACATGAGAGGAATGCCCAAGGACAGTGAGTTTCTCTGTGAAGTGGTGGAGCCCAAGTTTGGGAAATAAGTAGTGGCAATGGTCTCATGGTCTCTGGATGGCATAAGTAGCATTTGTTTTAACTATTAACCTCAAGGCTGGTGGTTCAAATCCACCCACGGGTGCTACGAAAGAAAAGCCGGGAGATCTGCTTTTGTAAAGATAAATCCAATGGATCAGCTCCACGCTGTAGCATGGGGTGTTCTGGAGTCAACATCGACTGGGCAGCTGTGCACCCAGTGTGACGGTGACTGCCGCCGTGATGATAATGAAGGCACACCTGGAACTGTGCCAATGGCCAGTGTGATGGTGCAGAGGAGAGAGCTGCAGGAAGTTTAAAGACAAACCCCACGTCCTTTTCAGTCTAATCTACCATGGTGTTTTTGAAGCACACAGAACTCTGACTCAGAGGAGCTGCTCATATGGTTATCAGTTTACAGTTAACTTATTAGGGTGAGTTAGGTCAGGGTTTGCATTTCCAGAGAACCATTTTTGCATCCAGCAACTTTGACACCGTATAAACAGCAATAGCTTGCCAGTCCACCCCTCTCCCACTTCCTCCGGACACCTTTGCCATCTTCATCTTAGAGGATATTTCTGATCCCCTTCACCAAGCTGACATCTGCCAACCCTCTGGCCTGTTACTTCTCCTCTCTCCCATCTTCTCTCACCTCTGATAACCACCAAAATCTCTTTCTGTTGGTATGAAAACTTCGGTCTTAATAGTTGTCCTTTTGGGCTGAGCCCCGGTGGCGTAGTGGCTGTGCGCGGGACTGCGGCCCACTGGGACGGAGGTTCAGTTCCAGCAGTGGGGCTGGGCCTCCTACTCCCACCGCCGGGGAGCAGTGATGCCCCAAAACAAAAAACAAACAAACAAACAAAATCCATCGACGGCTCTCAGTAGCAGCACTGGGTAGTGCCCACGACCACCAGAGGGCAGTAATGCCCCCCCCAAAATAGTTGTCCTTTTGTAACTGGCTAACTTCACTCAGCGCCATGCCCTTCAAATCTGTCCATGTCCCCAGCTGGCTCAGTTCCCTCATCATTCTTTAGTGGTGTATACTATTCCATCGTGTCTCTGTGTCCACATTTATTTATCTCTCCAGACATTATCTGTCTGGGCAAGGAGGTTGTTTCCATCGTCTTGCTCTTTATTGTGAATAAAGGCCTCCCCGCCTTGGCTTTTGGGTCAAACAGTACCGGCACCCCATTCCTCACACAGTCCTCCTGAGAAGCCCTTTGTTATCGACGTGGCTCTTGGTGCCAGCTCTGCAAACAAACTGCCATTTGTTGTGTTCTAAAAATAAGCCCTTTTAGCTCTGACCAGCTTTTCGCGCACTCTCCTGAGCAAAAGTTTGGTTCTTCTTGCGGCTGATAAGTGGTGACTTATGTCACCTTAGCATGGCTACAGGCCACCTTGCTTAGAGGCCAAATCCTTACCTTGATGACGGAAGGGATATATTCAGGGCTAAGTTCAAAGGCAAAAAAAAAAAATTCACAGGCATTTTTCAAAATAGGTCCTGGGTTGGACGTGCAGAAAGGCAGGAAGCTATGACTTGCAGGCAGAAGAAGAACGCACTCTAGGTGGGGGCAGGAAGGAGGATATCAGCTTCCCCTATCCCCTCCTTGTTAAACAGATTGACTAGAGAAACAAATTCATTGACACTCATAGATGGGGTGTCTCCACGGGTATCCACTGCATGACTTGCTCAGGTGTTAGCGAGGCGCTGTGTAGCTTGTTCACAGGAAGACAAAGGCAGAGAGTCTGATTCCAGGGAGAAAAAGAGAGGAAGCTCCCAGAATCCTCATGAAAAGCCTGAGGCATCACTCACCTTTGTGACCCGATTGTCAGGCTAGAGTTCCACCCCTACACTTATTTATCAAGTTGACATGAAATTATCTAATTACCACAATATGATTATTATTTTCATCTCTTGGATTTTTTTTTGGCATCACTGCTTCTGGTGGTCGTGGGCGCTACCCAGTGCTGCTCCTGAGAGCTGCCGCTGGATTTGAACCGCCAAGCCCCGGGGCCACAGTCCCGCGCTCAACCACTTATGCCACCGGAGCTCAGCCCGGCTTTTATAGTATTCTTTATGGCGGCAAAATACACGTGATAGTTAAATCTCATGGCTGTGGGACCGATTCTGACTCATGGCTGCCCTCTGCCTAACAGACTAGAACTGTCCGTAGTGACAAGCGATTGCTAGGCCTTTCTTTAACTGTGCTGCAGAATAGGAGCCTTGGTGGTGTAGTGGTTACATGTGGGGCTGTTAACTGCAAGTTTAGCAGTTTGATACCAGAGCTGGGGCAGAGCCCCGGTGCATGGTGGTTGTGTGCGGGACTGCGGCCCACAGGGTTGGCGGTTCCAACCCAGCAGCAGTTCTATAGGAGCAAGACTGGGTCTCCCACTCCCACCAGGGGACAGTGATGCCCACATTAAAAAAAGAAACCACAGCTGATCCTTGGGGGAAAGACGAGGCTTATAAAAATTTATGGTCTCAGGAGCCCAAAGAGTTCAGCTACGCCCTGCAGAGTCACGAGGAGATGGATCAACTTGATGACAGTGAGGTGGGCAGGTAAAGACCACCACCTTTTGAGTTAGTTGTTGAGCACAAATAGTTTGCACCAGAGGCCAATACATGCCGCATAAAACTTGCTACCCTAACCATGTGCAGGCGTTCAATTCAGTAACATAAATCATATTCATAATGTAATAAAGCCATCACCATTATATATTTTCCAAACCCCTTTGTTGTCTCTAGCAGGAACTTTGTATCCATTAAATCAGAATCCCCACGCTCCAAGGTTCTAGTAACCTCTAATCGACTCTGCCAGTCAGGATATTTCTTGTAAATGGAGACAAACTGTGTGTCACCTTTGGGGACAGATTTCTTTAGCTTCAGGTGTTCCCTCCCCATGGATACAGTGAATACAGACACAATGAACACTGGAGGACAGGTGTCTCTGTTTGTCCAGTCTCAGTTTTGGAAACTGTCTTCCTTTTTCTTTGTACAGCTACACTTGATGTCATTGAATTGTGGGTTGTTATAATATCTGTAAGAGCTCCCAATAAATAAATACTTTTTTTTTTGGGGGGGGGGGGCGGCATCACTGCTCTCCGGTGGTGGGAGTAGGAGGCCCAGCCTTTGCTCCGTGGAGCTGGAATTGAACCTCCGTCCCAGTGGGCCGCAGTCCCGCGCACAACCACTACGCCACCGGGGCTCAGCCCAAATAAACACTTTTTAAAAAATAAAGCAAAACTTAGAAATGGCAGGAGTCAAAGTATCTATTTGAAATCATTTTATTGGAGGCTCTTACAGCCCTTATAACAATCCATACAACAATTGTATCGAGCATATTTGTACATATGCTGCCATCATTATTTTCTAAACATTTACTTTCTATTTTAGCCCTTGGTGTCAGTTCTTTTTTTGTTGTTTGTTTTGTTTATTGGGCATCACTGCCCTCTGGTGGTGGGAGTAGGAGGCCCGGTCTTCATTCCTGTGGAACCTCCATCCCAGTGGGCCGCAGTCCTGTGCACAACCACTACGCCATCGGGCTCAGCCAATGTGAGTTCTTTTTAGCCCCCTTCTCTCCTACCCTCGTGACCCTTTGATAAATTATAACTTATTATTATTTTCATATCTTACATGAATTGTTTTCCCGCCCCTCGGTTTCTTCCCCCTTCCTCTCCTCACCTTTCCCCTACCCTCCTGGTATTGCGACTCCCATTTCTGTACCTGAGGGGTTTATCTGAGCTGGATTCCGTGTGTGGTGAACTCTTGTCTGTCCCTGTGGTGTACATCCTTTGACCTGGCCCGCACTGAAAGGCATGACTGGGATCGTGATAGTGGGGGGTGAGGAAGTCTCAGCAAAGATATTTACTGTACAGTTTCCTGTAAACATGCCATCTCACACACAGATTAAATGATGGGTACAGAGATACTTTACAAACTTCGGTTCAAGAGGAGGCAAGATTGGCCCATAGGCGCATCACAGTCCTTCTCCCCCAACCCCATCTCCAAGCTGCTTTATGGGCCCAAGAGTTGTTGCCAGGTGCCCATGGAGTCAGTGCCCGCCCATCCCTGACCCGAGGCACAGGAAACACCGCCTGGTTCTGCACCTCCTTACAATTGTCCCCAGCTTGAGCCTATGCAAAACAACGTAGGTCTTCAAATCCAGGCTCGGGTGGTCTCTGCGGGCCTGTGTCCGGGGTTCCCCGTCTGAGGGACGCAAGGACTGGAAGGCGCAGGCCGGCTGCAGGTGTGTGCAGCGCGTGCCCACACTCCGAGCAAGCCCTATCTCGAACCGTTCCATCACTTTGCAGAACAAAGAACCCCACATTTCCATTTTGCACTTCCCCAGTCAATTGGAGAGCCAGTTCTGCTTAGCACCTAGTTCCAAGAGTTGTTGTGAATATGGATATGTGGGAACCCTTTCATACTTGGCCCACTCTCCATCAGACTGGATCCAAGCGTATTTCAGCTACTCCCAGGAAAGTTTCAGTCTCGGAAACTCCCAGCGGGCAATCCCACCCTGGCCCATAGGTCTCTGTGAGTCACCATTGACTTGATGGCAGTGAGTCTGGTTTTTAGGTTTGGGATGTTGCCCTGGTGGCATAGCCTAGTGGCTACCCATTTGGTTGCTAACTGCAGGGTCAGCAGCTTGAAACCACCAGTCTCTCTATGGGAGAATGACAGGGATTCCTGCAAAGAGTTGAAACTCACTACGTTGGCTGGCCCATGGGGTTGGTGGGAGTTAGCCTTGATTCAAAGGCAGTGAGCATGTTGCTAAGCTACCACAAGCTAAGACGGCCTTTTCTTTTTCAAATTCCATCATAGAAGTCTTAGAAACCTACGGAGGTGGGGGGACATGGGGATGGTGCCATTATCAGTTGGCGTTGACTCAGCAGCAGCAGTGGGTTTAGTTTGTTTTTTGCCTAATTGCGCATGTGTTCAGCTCCATGCACCTGGTGATCCTCTGTGGTAAGCAAGAGAGCGCTGTATCCCCGCAGAGCGTTCTTGGCTGTCTTCTGGACAGAAATCCCTCTCCAAGCCTTTTCTTTCACGGAGTTTCTGGGAGGGTTTGAACTGTCAAACTCCAGATCGCTCTCCAGCCCAAACCCCGTGTGCCACCCAAGCTCCAGGGGTCTTTCAAACGGAATGACTCCTCCCTTACTCTCCAGCTGGCAGCACCCCACCCAGAGCACAGTCACCTCTCTGCTGGCCCTGCACTCCAGACCCTCCCTCTCTCTCACACGTCCTCCGCACCCAGCCAGAGCCGTCCTGATCACATCGCTCCTCTGCTTACACCCCCTTGCCAGCTCCATCAAGATGGAGGAGGCTGTGAAGTCTCCAAGCCTCCCCCACCCCCCCCACACACACTTCTTGTCACCTTGCCTCACCCTTGCTCCTGATAGCAGTCACCCCCAGCTAGGGGTCTCTCCATTCCTCTGTGGAGCCATGCTCCGCACTGCACCCTCAAACACCGTCTGCTTGGCCAACTCTGCCCCACCTCTCTCACTCATCTTTCCTCACCAATGTCTCCAGCATCTTTCTCCAGTGCCCCAAGGTGCCTGTCCCCTTCTGCTGCCATGGCTCCTTATGAGAGCTGGCTCCCTTGGCACTACCCACCCTATGCCTGTCTTCCCAGCTGTCATTGTAATGGAAACTGGCTGAGCTCTGGCTCTGTGCCACGACCAGGCCTGCCTATTCCACGTCTATCAGCTCAGTAAATCGTCACAGCTACCCGATGAATTTGACCGAAATGAAGAAAGACCTTTTACAAAAGTAAGGTCGAGTTACCTGCTCCTGTAAGGTCCTGCCAAGAAAATCCTTCTGGGGCAATTCTACTCTGCAGCCTCTGGGGTTGCCCCGAGTCTAGGATGTGTGTGTGTGTGTGTGTGTGTGTGTGTGTGTGTTTCACCTTGGGCCAGGGGGATGCCATTTGGGGAAAAGAGCCCACCTGGGCATCTGGAAACAAGACAGACTGCCAACCTCCAGCAGCACCCAGGGAATAGGCCCTGGACTTGTGCTGCTGGCCCTGCATGCAGCCCCTTGCACAAGACTCCGCCCCCACCAGTTCCTGAATCATAAGGAAACTAGACAAATGAATGACGGATGGAAAGTCTATGAGGAACCAGACTTTCAGTCCTATTAAAGTGACCAGACGTCCCATTTTTTAACAATTTAACAATGTCCCACGCGGTTTTAAAATTAAAATAAACACATTACAATACTATTTTTGTGTTCTATGAACATTTTTGCTGCTCCAGATAGACCGAATTTTTAATCAGGAACCCTCCCCACCCCCTGGTCAATGGTGTCCTGCTTAAAATCTGGTCACTAGCGCTATCCCGTCCATGGGGTTGAACAGACATAGCCTGTGGAGTGGCTTAGTCAGACATCTGTCTAGGTCCATCCCTCCGAACCTTCGTTTCCCTAACCTAGAAAGGGCGCACCAATCCATGTCAAGGCTCGCAGAGGAGATTGTGTTTTTTTCATGTACGTTTTTAAGTGGTTGTGCTTGGCCATCTGCCCAACCCTCGCCCACCCTCAACCAATAAGGGACGTGTATCAGTCGCCACATCAACCCCAGACAGGGTGAGGGACCAGGTGACCCCCTCTTCCCAGCCAACCCCTGCTGGAGCACTATGTGGGCCCTTTGCGGGTCTTGGCCGCGCGCTCCAGGGGAGTTGCCCAGGGAGGCCGGCAGGCCCCACCTTCCTCCTCCAGACCCGCCCGCCCCGCTCCGGGCGCCTGTAGCTCTCCACGAAGGCGGTGCGCCTGGTCCCGCCCTTGGGCTCATTATCTATGTTTTCGCGTCAGACCCGCGGGGAACTTGGCAGCCCCTCCCGCGGTGTGCGAGAACACTTTGTGCCCTGCGCCTGCCCTCCTCCGCCCCCCGCCAGGCCCGGCCGGCCCTCCCTCCCGCCGGCCCGGAGGGCTGGAGAGGCTCAGCGTTTGGGTCCCCTGGCAAAGGGGGCTCGCGTCCAGATCGAAGCCGCAGCGAGTGGGGAGAGGGGGCGTGGGGGGGCACGCACTTGCCCTCGTCGCCCCGAGTCTGGGTCACGTAGGTGTCTCGGCGCCCGCCGGCCGGGTGTTCAAACACGAGTCCGCGCGTAATCGAGAGGTTCTGAAAGGTGCCGTGGCCCATTTTAAAACAAAGCCCAATTCTCAGCCCTCGGCGGCTGTTTTGATGCCGGCCCTGGGTCGGGTCCTGGGCGCGCGGGCTCTGCGCGCACAGACACCGGCTCAGCCTTCGCTTCCGCGGCGATGGGGATGACCGCGCGGGCCGCGCCGCCAGCCGGGGAGGGGCCCTTCGCCCCGGCACCGCCGCGCTCTCCACACGTCCGTGCTGGGGTCCCCCGGCCGGTCGGCGGCGCTCGGCCCCCGGGGTCGCCTCCCCGCCGCCCGCACCCGGTCCCGGGCGCCCCAGCTGCCCGCACGGCGCTGGCTCCAAAGTGCGTCACGGGCACCGGCCGCGCTCCTCGGGCGGCCAGGGCGAGGCTGGCGCGCGGCCAGGGCGGGCCGGGCCGGGGGTGCCGGGCCGTCTCCGGGGCGGGACCCGAGCGTGGAAGCCGCGCAGGTTGCTCGACCCTCGGCGCGCTGCGGCAGGCACCCTCCGCCGTGGGCAGCGCGCCAGAGACCCGCCTGGGCAGACGCGGGGCACCAAGGCTACTCCCTCTGGCCCTCCTGGCTTCCTCTCGCGCCGGGCGGCCGACACTGCTTCCCGGGGGAAACGACGCGGATCCTCGCCGGGACTCCTCGCCCCGCCCCAGGTCCCCGCCCCCTCCCCCGGTCTGGGGAGCCCCAACTGGCCCGGCCGGTGAGAGGTACGGGGCCACTCGGGAGAGGAGCCGGAGGGAAGCCTGCCCTGCCCCGCCATGTGACGTTGCCCTTCGCCCAGCAACGCCCCGCGCACCCCGCAACATGCTTCTGCGGAGACTCGAGCGCCGGTCTCTGGCGCCCCAGCCCGCTCAGCATCCCAGCGTCCGCCGGCAGGTCGAGCCTCCCGGGCAGCTCCTGCGCCTTTTCTACTGCACCGTCCTGGTCTGCTCCAAAGAGATCGCCGCGCTCACGGACTTTTCTGGTAAGAGCCACTTCCCTCCCGGTGAGACCCGGGGACATAGCGCTCGCATAGTCAAGTTTTGTTTGTTTGTTTGCTTGTTTGCCTTGTGTGAGCCCTTGGCAGGAAAGCGCCTTAAAAGGAAGAGTCCGTAACGTGTTTAGAGTTGACCTCGTCAACTTCACCGCACCGAACCCGAACCCGGCTCTGGCTGCCGGGAAAACTCTGGAGCGCCAGCGTGCTGAGAAATGACACGTGTTGTCGCACTCGGTTGGGTCCGGGTCAACTTTCTGGGCGCCCATGTAAGGGAGACATGCCCAGGGGACAGCCGACTCTGAGCCGGGAAGTCAGAGGTGAGAGCGCTCGGGTACCGCTGTTCTGGTAATTCCGTGAGAGATATAAGAAACTTACAGGAGGGAGAGGAGACTTGGGCCAGAACTTTACCGTCCAAAGGTACCGGCCTCTGATCTGGGTCTCCTTTCCCGAGAGATAATGGGACTTGTCTTTGGAGGACCCAGACCCGGGTTCCGTAACTAATATCAGGTAGGTAGTTGAGATGCTGCGATACCCAGTGAACTTAGTTTGCAGGTGGATGATGGAAGCGGTGCTGCATTTTTAAAGCTAGTTTGTTCCCATGGCTTGAGGGAACAAATGTTCCGAAACTAACTTTCACAGACCCGCATCTCCCTCTGGGGAGAGAGATGGCTTCCTCCTTTGCCCAGCCCAGCTTCTGACAGATCCAGGTTTGCATCGACCCATGGTCCCCCCTCCCCCGTGCAGTGCAGGGTCTTTTGCATCGTAAGCTTGGCAAAGGAGTCACTCCCCAGCCCTGTTTGTACAGTAGCCCAGTACAAGGCAGAAAACACTGACAAACCAGAAACGGAGTCGGGCTTCTAGTTTACTGACAGAGAATGGCATTGTTAGCTGAGAGCCCTTCGGTCAGAGGTCTTTTGCTTTGAATATTTAATACTAAGGCAGTATTCCCACGCGGCCAAAGAAGCCAAGATAGGCCTATTTGGCAAGCAAATCAGCGCCCTTAAACGAGGAGCTGATACAAAGGGCTCAAATACAAAGCAAATGTTTTGAGAATGATGATGGCAACAAATGTACAAATGTGCTTGACCCCAATCAATGGGTGTGTGGATTGTGATGAGTTGTATGAGCCCCCAATAAGAATGTTTTTTTGTAATAAATAAATAAATAAAATCAAGCGCCACACGGTCAGCACCACAGTCTCTGGTAAGTGTGCCAGAGAGGTGCATCGGACTTTTCCAGGGCTATTGACTTTAGATTTTAATAGACTCTCTCACGATTGCAGAAAGTTCCGTCTCTGGCAGGCAGTGCTGAGCTCTGCCGCCAGGCTGCACTCCGTGCTGTCAGGAGAGAATGGAAAGCTGACAAGCCCACTTTGGGTGACATCATTCCAACTGAACAAATAGTGCTTCAGGTCAATGGCAAGGGAACCATGAGTTAGTTCCCTTTCGTGGCTTAGAGAGACACTTAGAGTTTGTTTCTATAGTGCAGCCGTTGTCATGAGAGCAGCACCCTGTTGGTGACCACACACATTTGGAATTGTCTGCTGCCTATGGATGACTGGATGCTATCCAACTCTATCTATGGCTGTGGGGTTGATTCCCAATCCTGGCAACCGGTGTGTGTGTGTGTGTGTGTGTGTGTGTTGAACCCCACTGCACAGGGCTGAGATCTTTCAGAAGTGGATTGCCAGAGCTTTTTTCAAAGGTGGCTCTGGGTGGATTTCAACCATCCACCTCACAGTTGTGAGCTTAACCATGTGTGCCACCCAGAGACTATGAAGCCCAACTTCCATCCTAAGGGGAATGGATGCCTTGAGGCACATTCTTAGAAGTAAGATAAATCAGGACAGTCCTGTTCCCTGCTCTCCACCGGAAGAATCCATCTCTGAGCTTCCAACTCCCTGAGCCTGCAGCAGGTGGTGATCTCGCCAGTTCCATTGGAGACTGGCCCTTACTCTTTTCTGCTACAGGTTTCCTCTGGAGACCTCCAGACCAGGACACTGCTCATACGTTTGGTTTTTCTAAGTGTCCTTTTATAAGAAGCAAAGAAGAACAATCTCCCCTCAAACCGCAGTCATCCTCACCTTTAAACCTAAGTCTTCCATCGTGTGGCAGTGGAGAACTCAGAAAGGTTCGAGAAGAAAGATGCTGCCTTCCAAAATTGGCTAATTTGACTGACTAAACATTTAGGGTCCCCTTTGTCGAGTGAACCATAGCGCCCAAGATTTTTCAGCACCAAAGATGCCGAGTGTCGGGCTGAATGTTTAATTGAAGCAATGGATTCTGATCACATAACTCCAAACCCATTCCCTCCCATCCCTGTACAACCTGAAAACCACAACTTGCTTTCCTCAACAGGCGGTCCTGCTTGTTTTTATGGACTTGGAAGGGTATTCAGAAAGCAGACTGTGGGCCCGCCCCCTAAGACACACCCCCGTTAAGCCTTACCCCAATATCCCAGGGCTAGAGAGATATGTTTCTAAACAAGGAAACTTCACAAACTGGATCAGAAGGGAAGTTGGGGGCTTGGAATTCCTTGGCCCTGCCAGCAAGGGGATTCAGTGAGGCTGGGGATTCATCCACATGAAAGAAACTTAAGAAAGCTGCAGTATGTCAGAGGTCCTCCACCACCACCTCCAGCCTCCCAGGAGATCAGCGATGCCGGTTTGAAAAGTGACCGCAGACTTGCTCATCTCTGCAGCTCTTCCTTGAGCTTCCTACCAATGCTGTCAGCTGGTGTCGTTTTTCTGGGTCACTGAATGTTATGCCCTGGAAATTCCAGCATCTGGGTCTCACTCTTAATAAGCCAGAGGCTGCTTCAGGGCCATCCCCTCACAGGACTCACAAACTTGTGATTTGTGCTAATCACCCTCAAGCCTGCTGGGAAAAGGGAGCCCCGAGCCCCACCTTCTCCCTCATCCCTGGAGTTGTTGAGATGCTGCCAGGGGCCACTGGGTGGCTATTGTCACTGCATTAAAAACGCATCCCAGGGACAGGCTAGAGCAACTTATGCAAAAGCAGTGCCCCGGCTCCTTTATCCCACATGATGTGCTTGGCTTCCCTCCGTTCTCCTCCTGGGAACTCAGTTCTGTTCTTC
>PVJH01034893.1:0-20199 GCA_004026705.1 Nesogale talazaci
GAATTCAGATAAGAAAGAAAAAGAAAATGGAGAGGCATTTTGCATACTCTGATTGATGTATATATGCTTTCCTAGGATGTTGAAAACACAATGAAAAGAACTTGGAATGTTACTTTGTTTCTACCCTGTCTCCTATGGAATATGTCATTAAAATTGCATTTGATATAATTTCCTCAAACCTTTTGGAATTGTTTTTTTTTGTTCTGTTTTTTTTTTTGTTTTGTTTTGCTTTTGCTGTTTCCCCCACACCCCACAGACTCCTGTGCAACAAGAGGGAAAAGAAATGAAATGCTACCAGGAACAGTGTGATCCTCAGAAATTCACCAGATGCCACATTTGACTTGTGTTTCATTATCTTCCTCTCCGTTTCATTTTTGTCTCCATTTTCAAGCCATAATTGACTGTAAAGAAAAAGCACTATCAGAGGTGGATAAAAGAACTAGAATTTAACTTGCCACCAATACTTATTTCAGCATATGCTGTTACCCTAAGAAGAGGGGGAAAACACAGCAGTCTGGCTCGATCCCCAAGGAAGGGACAGCAAACACTTCTCACACCCCAAATTCTTTATTTTGTTCTCCCCTGCCTTTGCCTGGCAAAGTGGTCCTGAAATTCACTTCAGGATATATCAAATCAGTTATCAAGAAAGCCTTCATGGTTTAATTCTTTCATTTCAGCCCACTGTTAGTTACTTGCAAAATCAGGATAGAGCAAGCGTTCCAATCCTTTTGCCTGTCAATTTTGTTTAACCTCAGTCTTCTTCCCTGCTTCCTTGTGTTCCCAGAATCTGTTTCCTGCTCTCACAAAGTGCCCTGAATTGATCTGAATGATCAAAACGATGCATGGCCAGCGTGAATATTCACAAACCAGGTGACTCTTTGAGCCACATCCCATCTTGGGGCCATTTTGCATTCCCGACAGTGTTCCCAATGGTCCACTCTCCCCACAACAGACCCTCAAAGACCAACAGCAAGGCTGCTCTGGGTTGGAAAGATGGCCCCTCCCCCTGAAATTCAGCCTAAGAAGGGGAGAGAGACTCAGTCCCACCCTATCCTTGGACCAAGTGTTTCCAAAATATAGTTTGCTGAAGAGCTACCCAGAGGACTTGATTTCTGGACCCCAGAAGCAGAGACTGTGACTCAAAAGTCCAGGGAAGGAACCTGTGATTCTTTCTGTGTACACTAGCTTTCATGGATTCTGTTGGGAGGAGCTGCCTTTGATGGGTTTTCAGATCCAGAGCCAGCCCTCTGGTACCTGGTGAAAAGAAGATCGTGGGGAAAGGAGTAGGGTAGGGCAGGTGAAGAACAGTGGTTGTTCTGTGTGAGAATTCAAATTGGCCATGCAAGCGATTTCAGTTTGGCTCCTAGCCAATGCATCTCATGTATAACCACCACTTATTTGTCATTGAGGCTTGCATGTCACTATAATGCTGGACCTCAGTCTTCCCCCCCCCCCGTTTTATCATAATGTTACCTATTAGTCCAATTTTTGTTTTCTTTTATATTGAGCTGTAATCCATACTAAAGGCTGAAATACTTGCTCTCCACCAGTAAATGGCTCAAGTCCTCCTCACTTTCAATAAGCAAGGTTGTGTCATCTGCATACGGCACTTCCTCCAATCCTGATGATTCACATAATCCCCCTTCTTCCATAATCCACCTTCTCTGATTATTTGGCCAGCATATAGATTGAATAAGTGTGGTGACAGGAAACAACCCTAAGATATATCTTTCCTGGCTTTAAACCAAGCAGCATTCCCTTATTCTCTTCACACAACTGCCTCCTTTTGATCCATGTACAGCTTCCACAGAAGCACAGAGAAGTGTTCTGGAATTCCCATTCTTCTGGAGGCTATTCACAGTTTGTTATATGACCCATAGAGTTGAATGCCTTTGAATAGCCAATGAAACACAAATAAAGATCTTTCTGGTATTCTCGGCTTTCAGCCAAGATCCTTCTGACCTTAGCCATGATATCCCTCACTCCATGTCCTCATCTGAATCCTGCCTAAATCTATGGCATTTCCCTGTCAACTCACTGCTGAACCCATGGTTGGATGACCTTCAGCAAAATAGATTGGAGTTGTCAAGGATTTTTCCTTTCTGGGATCCACAGCCAATGCTCATGGGTGCAGCCGTCAAGAGACCCAACAGCCTCTTACACTGGACACATCTACTGCACCAGACTTCTTTTAAGTGTTGAAAAGCAAGGATGTCCGTTTGAGGAGTAAAGTGCACCTGACCCAAGCCATAACATTTTCAATTGCCTCATATGCATGTGAAAGTTGGGCAATGATAAAGAATACCAAAGAAGAGTCATAGCTTTTGAATTATGATATTGGCAAAGAACATTGAAAGTACGCTGGACTGCCAAAAGAACAAACAAATCTGTCTTGGGTGAAGTACAACCAGAATGCTCACTAGAGGCAAAGATGGTGAGACTCCATCTCATATACTTTGGATAGATTATCAAGAGGGACCAGTCCCTAGAGGAGGTCATCATTCCTGGTAAAGCAGAAGAATAGCAAAAAAAAGAAAGAAAAGGAAGACTGACAACACCTCACCAAGAAAAACAAAATGATACCAAGCAGGTTTCAGGTCTCAGTGGCGCTTCCAGGTTCAGATGGACTCGTAAGAAAGGCCTGGTGATAGGCATCTGAAAATCAGCCCATAAAGTCCTCATGGTTTATAATGGTCAAATCCCATTGTGTATGCCTTCACCACAAGTCAGGAACCAGTTCAACAGCAGCTGACCACCCCAAAGAGAGCCAGTGCTTCCAAAAGAGGGAGGAAGTCTGGAAAGGGTGCGATGGGAATAGGTCTCTACCTTCTGAGAGAGAGACATGTAGGTCTTAAAGCGTTCCAAAAAGCTTGTTAGTGTTTGCTGTCCAGTCAATTCCAATTCATAGTAACTGAACTCTTTAATGGAACCGATGGCCAGTTCCAGAATCTCAGTCAAGAGCTTAACCACGGGGCCACCAGGGCTCCCTCCTTAAAGCATTCCTCTTGCCACCAAGCCAGCTCCAACTCCTACAGAGTGTACAGACCAGCACAGAACTGCCTCATCGGGCTTTCTAGACGCACATCTCACAGGAGCGGATTGCAGGCCTTTTCTCCTACAAAGAAACCCATCAGGTGCTCTAACTGATGGATTCAAACCTCTGACCTTTGGGTTAGCAACTGAGCACTTCTCTGCTGTGCCTCCAGGTCCCTTTTCCAGTCTAGCTTCAGGGCACTAGGCAAGTGTACTCTGGAAGCCAGCACTAGAGGGAAGTCTGGCCTGTGTGGAAAGGGGCCCAGGAGCTTGTAGGCCAGAATGAATGGGGTGGACTGGCTGTATAAAAGGCTGAGTGTCTTCACACAGCCTGAGGCTGAGGAGGTGCATGCACCAGCACAGAAAGGGCACCTTCCTATAAATCCTTGTCTGGTCTGGCTGCTAATTCATATTTAAAATTGTTCCCCAGGTCCTGAGAGGGAGTTACCCAGAAAATCCCCCGGCAGGCATTTCTTTATCCTTCAAGTCTCAGACTGTCCAGTCTACTCTGGGTCACCATCTCTGACCTTCTACTGGAACATGGATTATCAGCCCCTGTCCTTAGCAGCTCAGCACTAACACCCCCACCCCGAACCCCACCCATAAGCCTGGCCTGTGAGGCCACTGATCCTATTCTTTCTCAGCCTAGGGGAAGATATGCTACTCACCTACACACCTTCTACTAGACCAGTGGGAAAAGTCTCTGGTAGGGATCAAAATGGTGCTCTGATACTCACTCTTTGAAAGTTCACTCTTCTCTCTGTCTCATCCTATTCCAGCTCAGCTTTCCTTAATACACAGGAAATGGGCCTTTCTTGATTTTAGATTTTAGATCTGGATCTAAAGGTACACATTTTAAGGAAGTAAACACTCAAACCAAGCATCAAGATACTTGGCAATCATTCCAGCTCATGTATAGGTAAGTCCGCTGCCCACCACACTGACCTGTTTCCCACAGACAATGGCCACAGATCTACCCTATTTGTCAGACCCTAAGATGCAGCTCCCCCCCTCAAAGTGGAGGGGGGAATGAAGTTGTGTCTTATGTTCTGAAGGTGTGGTATCCCTAGAACATTTGCTTATGATCTCATGTGCCCGCTTACTGTCCGCTGCTGTTGCATGCTGTGGATTGCTGGGTGTTCGGGGAAGTCCCACCTCCTGGAATCTCAATGTCAGTCAAGTCACATGATGGGCACAGCACCCACCTCCCCTTTGTGTAGATGACACTGACAGACTGACAGGAGGAGAACAGGGAGACAGGAGGAAGCTAGATACATTACCAAGGAAAGTCCTGGCCAGGACTATGTGATCCAGTACAGTGTCCTCACAGGCAGGCAGAGCCCATCAAGGTAGGAGAGAGACACAGAGTCTCTCCTGCCATGCAAAGGCCTGCCTTTCAGGTTGGTTAGTGCCTTTTAATAGTAATACCTAGCACTTTGAGTTACCATAAATTATATTACTGCTATATGTGGTAATATTGTCTCTCATAACAACTGACAGTTCTTTCACTATATTTTCCCCAGAAAAACACCATTTCCCTAATGATACAAAATGTCAAAGAGGAAAAGATTAACATATAAAATTCCGTTTAATCTGGAGGCAGTAAAATATGCAAAAAACAGGGAAACAGAGCAGCAGAGAGACATTTTGGGCCACCTCCAACTGAAAAAATTGATGCGAGTGGAGAATACAGGAGGACCAGACAATTAGAAAAATGCTAGTGCCTCAAGTCTTTGCTCATTTGCTAATGAAAGTGATGTTGGTTCTGAACACCATTGTTGAGTTTACACAGCTAAATATTACCGTATTTTGCTTTATTTTAATAAATATTTTAGTATGCTGATACTATTTGGTTGAGAATATTTTATTCTTGTTTTCTTGCTCTAAAAGCTGGGTGCGTGTTATGGTCAGGTGTGGTGTCTTGTGGTCTGAAAAGTACAATATATCAATCAGCATAATCCAAGGAAGGTCTCCTAGAAGGTATGGCCACTCCCTAAACTGCAGCATCGCCTCTAATCCAGGAAAGACACTCTGCTTAAAAAATTAAAAATTGCCTCCTCCTCCCACCAGAGGGCAGTGATGCCAAAAAAAATAACAAAAAACAAAAAAACAAAAAATTGGGTTGAACCCCAGTGGCGTAGTGGCTGAGTGAGGGACTGTGGCCCACTGGGCTGGTGGTTCAAATCCAGCAGCAGCTCTCCAGGAGCAAGGCTGGGCCTCCTACTCCCACCAGAGGACAGTTATTCCCCCCAAAAAAAATAAAAATAAATTTTAAAAAAAAAAATTTAAATCCATTCTCCCAGGTAGTAAAACAAAGCAAAAGTGTTGCCTTCTAGTCTATTCCAAACTCATGGTGAGCCCATGTGTTACAGAATAAAACTGTCTCATAGAGTTTTCTTGGCTATAATTATGGAAGCAGACCTTCAAGACCTTCCATGGAGATGTTGTATGAGTTCAAACCACCAACGTTGGGACATCCCAGTTAATTGGACTAAAAAGATATTTCTTGCTTCTGTTCTGTAATGTCAGGTATAACCTGCTTGCACCCACTTTTCTAGTTGCCTAGAAACCCTAAAAACTCATCATCACTAGTATCAGAATATATGAAACTCTGGTGTTCACATCACTTATTTGATTCATATTCTGGTGGCACTTCTTGTGCAATTCTAGTTTAGGTGTGCAAAGCAAGGCCGCTTCTCCTTATAAATCTATAGCACCATGATGGTGCGCCAGTAAAATCCTTAATGCCTTTTTCCACAGCAATGTGCTTGACTTCACGGATGATCATTTTGTAGAAATTAAGAAGCCCATATTCCAGTGATGTGTGATCCATTCTTTCATGTTTAAGTGTGGCCATTTTTCAGCATGCCCATGAAAAGCGTGTTCAGTTTTATCGAGTCTTTTGCAGCTGAATCAGCTCCAACTTAGGGTGACCCCGGGTACAATGAAGTGAAAACCTACTTAATCTTGCACCATCCTCATGATCAGTTATTGGTCAAACCACTATGATTCATAGGGTTTTTTTCTTTCACTTTCAGAAGATCGCCAGACCTATCTTCCTCCTCCAACTTAGTCCGGAAGTTTCAATACTCCGCAGCAACATGGGTGCTGGCTGTACAAGCTATACATTGACTGGGAATCAAGCTCAGGTCTCTCTCAGGAAGGGAAAATCTCTGCCACCGAATACTGGGAAGCCATGTCAATTGAGAAAGTTGTCTCAAGTCTATGTTCTCTATTGAGAAGAGAATTTCATAAGATGTGCATACAATGGGATTCCACTCAGGCAATAGGGAACCTAAGCTCTGATAGATGCCATGATAGGGATGGAGCGGAAGACATGCTGAGTGAAGTTAGTCAGTTACGAAAGGACAACTATCACAGGGCTACATATAGACATACATACAGATATATACATACATAAATATACACACACATATGTAAAAAAGAAAAGAATAAGCAAAGAAATAGAGGACATATATTAGTGGTTACCAGAGTCAGGACTGAGGGAAAACAGGGAAGAGCTAACATTGATAGTTCTATTGCACTGAATATGAGTAAGCTTGCACAGTTTAGGGTTGTAATTACTGTCAACACAGTGCACATTTGTAAATAGTTGAAGCCACGACAGATTTTGACAGATATATTTATGAACATAAAAAGAGTAGATGCTAAGACTGCTTATGGGCAACCAAAGAACGTCCTGAGCACTCGGGGTTGCCTGCACACTTGATAAGAGAGGGCTCCTGAGATTAGAAGGCTTGGTCTTCTATGGGGCTATTGACAAACTTACCATCTTTCCTCCTATTAAAAAAAAGGCCTCAGAAGTTAAAATTACTCGATCCGATTTCTACTCATAGTGACCCCTGGGGACAGAGCAAAATCGTCCCTGTGGGTTTCTGAGAGAGGAACTCTTCACGGGAGTAAGAAGCCTCATCTTTTCCCCTCCTCTCTAGAGAGGGGTACTAGTCTTACGCTCATTATTGTAAACAAGCTCCCCGAGAAAGAGAACGTCTCTTTCTTTGCTCTCCAGGAGGAATCACTGTCCCCATGCTTACAGAAGCGTTCCTGAAAAGAGAGTCCTGGGGCAAACTGGATGTTCTTGTCCCAAACCAAACTCACTGCCACCATGTCATTTTGACTCATGGTGACCCTAAAGGGCAGGTTAGAACTCGCCCTGTGAGTTTCCAAGACTGTAACTCTTTAGGGAACCAAAGCTGACTTTGGGGTTAGCTGCCAAATGCATAACCACTATGAAGCGGTGCTCTTTAGCCTAGATGTATAGAACTTATGACAGATCCTTAGAGAATTGGCTCCCCACAGCAATGCCTAGTCTTAAATAATGGCACGTTCGTGGAATGACTAAGAGTTCAACTGGTATTGGAGCTGAGCCCCGGTGGCATAGTGCTTGAGTGCGGGACTGTGGCCCACAGGCTTGGCGATTCAAATCCAGCAGCGGCTCTCCAGAAGCAAATCTGGGTAGCTCCCACGACCACCAGAGGACGGTGATGCACCCCCTTCCCAAAAGAGCTCAACTGGTATGATTTAAGAAGGATCTTGATGGCAACAATTACGAAGACTGTTTCATAGAAGAAACAATTTGAGGTTGCTCCTGGAAATTTTGTAAATAATGTCCAGCATTACCAGTCCATTTCAACCACTAAAACAGAGGTCAGCAAGCTTTCTCTGTAAAAGACTAGGTCATATAACAGAGCTTCAGAAAGTCCAAGGAAAATGAAATGAAACAATTTTGGAATTTTCCCACAAATATTTTGAAGCCCTCTTAAACACATAAATGCTTTCGGTTTTGAAGGCCCGTGACTTCCATCACTGTTCAGTTCTGTCATTGTCAAATGTCTTAGTGTACCAGTGCTGCCAGAACAAACACCACCAATGAGTGGATTTGCATAACAGAAATTCATGTTCCCACAGTCAGTTCTGGAGGCCAAAAGTATATACCACAGTCTCAATAATGTTGATTTATTTTGAGAGCTTTTCTTAAAGTTTCTGAAGTCTGCCAGGAAGGCTTGCATTCCTTGGTTACTCTTTTGTACCCCCCTACCTCCCCCCCCACTGTGTGTGTGTGTGTGGTGTGTGTATCTGTTCTGTGATTAGGTTTACCATGGAAATATGGAGTTTTGACAGAGGATATTTATACATGGATTTGTTTCTGCAAACATCTCCATGAATACAGTAGATCATCCAGGGGACAAACTTATGGAAACTTCTTAGCCATAACCAAACACCTTGAGGCAATGAGTTGCTGGGTCTGGGGACTCGGGTCCATAACCTCAATAGATATCAAAGTTGATTGACATAAAAAAAACAAAGATAGTGATCTATAGACTACTTTAGTGTACATGCCCAGGGTCTTGAAAGCTCATGAGTGGCCATCTAAGGCACACTACAGATCTCTGTGCATCTGAAGGAAAGAAGAGTGGTAAACATTTAAAGACATGTGGAAGCACTTAGTCCAATGGACTAATGAATCCTGAAAGAATCCGTTTCCACAACCTTGAGACCACATCAGGTAGAATAGGATGGATAGACTGAGAGGGAAAATGTGAAACAAATCTCAGAACCATAAAAAACAGATCAGGCTTACTGCTTGAATAGAGACTGGTGAAACCTCTGAAACTATGGCCCTTAGTGGTCCATCAGGTCTGGATTTCAACTCATCCTTGTAGCTGAATTTTCAGCAAAATAATAGATAGGCCTATAAAAAGGAGTTGTAGCACTGGGGAAGCATTCATACCTTAGAATAATCAACCATTTGAGATCAAAAGGACTGCATTTACCCACAGACAGGAAACAGAAGGATGTCAGGTAGGTGATAGCAACATTGTGAGAATTCTAATCAATAAGAGGAAGCAAAATGTGCATGCATTTTAAATGGGAAACTGATTTTCTCTGTAACCCTTCTCCAGTAAAAAATAAAATGTTTTTTGTTGTTGTGTTTCAGTG
Source organism: Nesogale talazaci (assembly GCA_004026705.1). NCBI lineage: Eukaryota > Metazoa > Chordata > Mammalia > Afrosoricida > Tenrecidae > Nesogale > Nesogale talazaci. The sequence continues at coordinate 8,995 of PVJH01034893.1, forward strand.
ATTAGATTCAGGAGCCATCAATTTATTGTAACAAAAGAAAACCCCTTTTTCCAAACAGTATCATATCCAAAAGTACAAGGGCCAAGAATGCAGCACATATTTTGGAGTTGACACAATTCAATCTCCAGCATCGTGTGAAAGCAACCATATACAATAAGTAAATGAATGAGAAGTGTTCCGATACAACTTAGTAAGAAGAAGCAGTGGACCAGATTTGTCCCATGAGCTATAGTTTGCCAACTCTTGCACTAAGCATACAATTAGTGTTCATGTAGATGCAACTGGATATTTTTAATTGTTAGAGGTGAGAGAATGGAGTTATTCCAGATGAAGAGGGTTGAATGGGCAAGCTTCAAGTAATGAAAAAAATAAAGAATAATAGAATGGTAGACTACCTGGATTCTTGTTCCAACATATTTGATTTCCCTCAACTTTGACTAAATAAATGAGGGGCTCACTCATCTCGCTGTCAAGTCAATTCTGATGTATACCGTCTCTATCGGACAAAGTAGAACTGGACGTGTGAGTTTCTGAGACTGCTTAGGAATTAAAAGACTTGTCTTTCTCCTAGGAAGAAGTTGGTAGTTCTGAACTGCTAATCTTAAGGTTAATAGCTCAAGGTGCCACCAGGCTTCCAGTGAAGGGCTAGATCTGGTCATTCTTAGGGTCCTTCATCATTCTGAAATTGCACAGTCCCAGAGACACTAGAAATACAAGGATGAAGTCTGTGGGAAAGTTAATCTACCTATTCATCTCCCTAGAAGATAAGAGCTGACCACAGAGACTCCTATTCCAACCATTGTTCCTAGGTAACAAAGGGCTCTTAAATGGTGTGATGAACTACCTTTCCCTAACACCAGGATCAAGGGTTCCTTATAATATTGTGAGGGAGGTTGCTGCAAATAACTTACCCTCAGGCAGAAAACAGTCAAAATAGAAACACTCTGTCTTGGGAAATCCAGTTCATAATAAGACATTAAAACAGTGGAATATGATACTGTTCAAGTATCATCTTGCCCAACTCCTGGACATTTTTATTGTAAGCTCCTGGATGTAGAGTAAAAAATTATGGCCTAAAAGAGTTTTAGTCTCTTGGTGATGTAGACTGAAAGATGGCTGGAGAAAATTCTCCTTCACATTTGGGTGGCAAGAGGGTCCTAACCCTCGAGCTTTGCCCAGCTGGAAGCAGCAGTTGGAGCAGCAGTTTAGGATTGCAGTCTTCTAGGAGGATATTAATTGCTAAGGAAAAGTCTTGTCTTCATGAATGGTGCCCCCTGAAGTAGTGCAATGCACAGGCTGCATAGATGTACACAGTCACCCTTAGCACGAGTCACCCAGGATGGGCAGCTTTTTAGTTGCAGATAACACAATTCAATTTAGGCAATTTATGAAGAAAATAAACTAGGTAGTTCACAGGACAGCCAGAGAAGCACGCCGCAGTCAGAGAACGTCCCCAGCTAGAGGACACACTCTTCTCACAGAATCATCACCTACTGCTCCCCTCTGTGCGCCTGGCTGTCAGAGATTTTGGCCACGACTGCCAAAAGTCACCATCATACCTGCCAGAAATTCAAATCCCTAAATCCTGTGAGGAACTCTAATGCAAGGGAATCTGGGAAATAGAGACCTTAGCTATACAGGCCCTATAATTTAAGAAGAATAGCTAAAAGGAAAACAGGAGATGAGTCAAAAGGAAAACAGGAGATGAGTCAATTTACATGATTAGACACTAAGTTGCCAACTGTAAATTCAGCAGTTTAAAACCATGAGCTGCTTCCTGGGAGAAAGATAGGGTTTTCTAGCCTCATAAAGAGTGACAGTCTCAGAAACTCATAGAGACATCTCTACCCTGTCCTGTAGAGTCGCTGAGTCAGCATCTCTTGATGGCAGTGACTGTGGTTTGAGGCCTCAGACAAGATTGCAGGATTTGGAGTTTCATGAGCAGTACGGCATGGAGGAAAGAGAAAAATTCCCACTGGGGTTATCACTTGCGTTCCTGACTGCTTCCTTGGCTGGTGTGAGCTGAGGAACAATAGCTTAATATTCTAAAGGTATCAGTGAGTTGACCCCAACTTGTGGCCAGTCCTTGTGTGAAGAGCAGAATTGTCCCATGGGGTTGTCAAGGCTGTGATCTTTGAGCAGCAGATTGGCAGGCCTTTCTTCTGAGGGGTCCTTGGGTGAGTTCTCACTCCAACTTTTTGGCTAGTAGTAGAGCACTTCAATCAGTGTCCTTTAGTCACTAATCTAAAGGAAACACCCCCAAGCCCCTCCTCAGTGGAAAGCACTGTGCTGCAGGCATGCTCCTGAAACAGTGAACAAATTCTCAAGCTAAGTGCCCCATATAGTATTTATGACAGAAAGAGTCCACCATGAATCCCCAGTAAAGTGACTATCTTTCCATATTTCCTTCATGTAAAGATCAACTTAGATTTCTCTTTTTAAAATCAACATATACCACCTCCCTGGAGCCTTTTAAAAGAACTATACATCACAAATCTCATGAAAGGAAGCCATAAAAAAGTCACGGTTTTCACGACAGAGGGACACATGGAAACTGGCAGCTGCTGCTGATGTCGATGAGGCACCTGCCTCGGGATGAAGAACAAGAGATCAGGGGTCTAAGGGACAATCTATGTGGTCCTCACCTCAGCCTGCCTGTAAGCCCATCCTAGGGAAGGAAGACCCTTGAAGTGTCAACTCAAACTCAAATGTGGGTCAGGTCCCCCCCTCCCCATGTGTGCTCTCCATACTCACCAAGTGGCTGGAAGGGAGGAGTACGTTTTTAATGCTCTCATAAAAAGCTGCATGCAGATGGTAATTAACACCTCCTGGCATCTCCAATGTGCAAAGCAGAATTGCTTCAGCAGCAATCGCAAGGAGCAGGGTGCTGGGCTTGCAAACCAAACTCTCCCTCTTATTTTTATTTATTCTTCTTCTTTTATTTTTACCCAGAGAGCTGGAGGCCACAAGCTGCACACGATGAAAGATTTCTCTGTCTGCTCCCTCAAATCTCAGCTCATAATGGGGACCGGCTCTGGTTAATAGATTCGTGCACGCCTTCCCCAGTGCCTTGTCAAACCAAAGCAATACGGGAAGTCCGTTCTCAGGTCTCCAAAGTCCAAAGGTGGGTGGGGCTGCTTGCTTATGGCACTGTGTGGAGCAGAATCAAATTATTTATGGACCATTTAGATGCAAATGTACCTTTCATTTAGCAAACCTGCAGCACATGCTGACAATTTAGGCAAACACAGGATCTCCTACTTATCTCCTAGTATCAACTCTGCCTTTTCAAAGGAGATTTGGGTTGTCTCTGAATTGATCAAACTTGACAAGTAATTTCTACCTAATGTTCAGGCTAGCCTCTTCTCTCTTCCCCATCAGTGGATGAGAAATCCTATTTTCTGCTGGTGACTAGGTAATGTGAGAGAATTGTTACCCGTGACTGTGAAGTCACAGCATATCAAACCATTCTGAAGGATCCATTTTGCTTGCTTGCTTTGGAGTTACAAAACGTTTCCATGTACCCTGTTCCCCATCCCCCAGGCTGGTTATGCTTCCTGAGCTGTTGAAGGAGAGGAAGCTGTGAAGAAATCTAAGCCATCTTTGTACAGAGAGAGAGAGAGAGAGAGAGAGAGAGAGTTTCACACACCCATTCAAAAGAATGTCAACATAGCTGCCTGTGAATTCTGAAAGAGCCCCTGCTGTTCCAACAGCTCTCTGGATTAAAGGAAATCGTTATTAGGGAAAAAGACATCAAATTTGAAAGCTCCACCTATGCTGGAGTTTATGGTCAAAATGCCAACAGCATGGAAGAAAGCCATGACATCACTCGGGCTAGTGTCACCCAGTGTAAGCACTCATGGTATCACGCCCCTTCTCCCCAGCACACCTACAGACCCACCCCCATCACAGATCATATAGCACTCTTAGTAATGCTTAAAAATCCATTTTTAATCTTAGACCAATATGTGATATCATTGTGCATTGCTTAAAAATAATATTTTGTAGGTTATATAAACACTAATATAGCATGAGTTATTAATATAATTAACAAAACAATTGTTATGTGAAATCCTTCTCTATTGAATTACAACATTAGGTACATTATTAGTAATTGAGCAGAAGCCTTTTAAACTTCTTCTCTCTTTTCCCTTTACTATTTATTTTGCCAAAGCTGTTGATGTGAATCCACAAATGCTAATTACACACACCACCACCAGCAACAAAAGTAGCAGGGCATCATGGAAGGCATTTAGTTGAAACCACGTGATTCTGTGTGTCCTTGTAATCCGTTAACAACTCAGCCTTTGAGAGCGTTGGAAGATTCAAAAGCAAATGAGCAAAGGGTTTTAGCATCATTAACCATTGGCTACTAACCCAAAAGATCATTGGTTTTGACTCATTAGCCTGGAGAAAGAGATGGCGACCTGCTTCCATACAAATGTACAGAAGGAAGCCCTGTGGAGCGCTTCTACTGGGTCGAATAAAGCCCCTGTGGATTGGAAGGGATTCAACAGCAGTGCTTTTGTTTTTTAAACTGGACTTAGGAAAAATGTGTTCTTCATGATCTTTGAATCCAGAGGTTAGAATCAACTTCTGCAGAAACACCGCACAGTATTCTTATAGATGATCATTTAGTGTCACCCTCTCTGAAAGCCTCCTCTGGGGCGGTCCACGCCCCTCACACCTTATAATGACATTAGAAGAAAGGCAACATAGTAAGTCCAGTAAATCAGAGATAGGAGAGGAATGAACGTTTTTTACTAAAGGCGGGGAGGAAATGGATGAGGGTCTGCATTGTCTTTCGTTGAATGGGCCCTACAGATCAGTCTCTAAGTAGTTTAACATACTGATGAAAACCTGCCTGGATTTCCTTGCTGATGCCATGTAGGTGAACTTCCTTTTTTTTTTTTAATTGAAATTTTCTTTTCTACTGTTGTACATTGAATAAGGAAGATGGAAGAAGAATCGATGCATTTGAATTATGGTGCTGGAATGTTGAAAGGATAAAGAATACTGAATATACCATCGACTGCCAAAAGAACAAACAAATCTGTCTCAGAAGACATACAGCCAGAATATTGGCATGCTGTCATGAGAGACAAATCCTTAGAGAAGGACATCATCATACTTGGTAAAGTGTGGGGCAGCAAAAAATGACAAGATGGATTGACACAGTGGCTGCATGACACAGTGGCTCCATCAGTGGGCTCAAACACAAGAACAGCTGTGAGGGTGAGACAGGGCTAGACGTTGTTTCATTCTGGTGTGCATGGGGACACTGTGAGTTGGAACCAAACAAATCTGCCACACGAGGCTTTTCAGTGTTCTCTGTCTGACAGAAAGGTTATTCATGCTCCTGGACAATAGTCAAGAGAGAGTTCGTCAGAGGCTTAACCCATAAAGGAACCCTGCAGATGGGTTTTGGGCTTCCACTGTCATCCACAGCCTTCTGCAAACCAGGTGTTCAAAATTTAAGCTCAAATCTCATTCTCTCCTTTGGATTTGGCTTTCATTATTTGCAATCCTTGAATCACACAGGCTGGTGTGCTTCCTCCACGTGGACTTAGTTGATGCCTCACTTAGATGAGTGCTTGTTTGAAGACAAGCCTTTAAGATCCCAGGTGTTATTCTTTCTGATAGCCAGGCATCACCTGCTTCTTTCACTATACTTTTGTATAGCCCCCATATCTTCAGAAATGTCTTCAAGAGATCAAGTATGAAAAAAAAAAGGAGATCAAGTATGGTCCTGCCATAAGCGTGAATTATTCTTAGATTGGATATATCCATTTCTATATCTCTGGCTTATATATGTTTCTGGTTCACTCTTGAGACATCATTGTGCACCACATTTTCATTTTCAGAGAGATTCTTCTTTCATCTTCCTTATTCAATGTGCAACTTTCACATGCATATGAGGCAATTGAAAATACTATTGCTTGGATCAGTTGCTGTGGCAGTCATGTGCTTATGTTAATTTTATGATTGAAATGTAGTGGTGGAATCTAGCCTGTTTATCTGGAGATAGCCATTGAGTAGCCAATGAGGCCTCTATGTGGGCATGGCTTTCTCCTGAGACTTCTGGGAAATCTCGCGATATTTCCCTGGTAAAGATGAGAAGCTATCTCCCTGGTTGATGGGAGTTAGTTCTGAGAGACGATTAATCACGGACAAGACAAGATGGCAGTGTCCGAGAAGCTGGAGGAGCCAGCAGAGAGACCACATGGCTTTGCCCTGATGGAGCCAGACCTCTGAAGCTGGGGCAGCCACATGGAGACCTCTGCCATTGATGAGTTGCTTCTGCTACCACAGGATACTGTTGATGGACCCTGAGCCCTAGAAGCGAGGAACCATGTGGAGACCCCTGCCAGCGCCAGGACTCTGCACCCACTGACCTGTGACTTCGTGAGTCGGAAGAAGACATTATAGACTGGTATTGGGCATAGGGGTTAATATAGGACTTATGACTTTGAACTGGACTGGGCTGGGGGGCTTTCTCGGTGTTCCATTCCTTTTGTATATAAACCATTTCCTTATATCCATATTCGTGTCTTTGAAATTTGTTCCTCTAGTCTACCCGGACTAACACAGGGGCATTTAGGTCTCTATCTTGAGTTCATTTTTATTCTTGGGATGAGAAATGGGGCCTGTTTCATTCTTCTGCAGATGGAGTTTCAATTTCCAGCACCATTTTCTCAAGAGCTACCCTGTTAGTTTGTCCTCCACACCAGTGTTTCTCTAATTGTTGTCTTCAATTTCAGGGGGGAAAAATCACATGATAAATGGTAGCATCGTCCAAGGTGTTCGAATTTCTGTATCATGGACTTGGCATTACATTATTTGGGATCTGCAAATGCCACTGCATAGAGTTGCTATTATTGTGTACGCTCTAAAACATCCTGAATCATAGTAGCCCAATGTGACGGAGTGGGACACTGTGATTTTGTACTGAAGCAGATTGTCATGCCTATTCTCCCAGAGAGTGACTCGTGGGTTCTAAGTAGGGATCTTTTGGGTAGCAGTGGGTGTGTAATCACTGGGCCAGCAGGGCTCCTATAATCATTTCAGTACAGGTGAATCGATGTGGCTGTTTCCTACTAAAGCTTTTATGCTGGAGTATTTCTTCTGTGTTTCTCTATTGCATGACACTGTGTACAATACTGTTGTTGCTAGCAGAGGGTGAATCACTTCTGGCTCGACAACTACAGGTGTGTCCAAGAAGAACTGTGCAATTAGGGTTTTCCAGGATTAATTTCTGAAATTATGAGAGCAGACAGGTATGTATTTATAGGTTTTATTTTGGATGAGAATGGTGAATAAATACTCTTTTATAGATGATATTTAATCTTTTCCTTCAAGGTCCACTACTACTTCCCAAAATCTAAGTGCCACCATTATCACCCTCTGGTGTCTGCTTACTTCTCTACTTTTGGGCTGCCAGAACAGGTATCATAACATATAACACGTATCAGATCATGTCACTCCCTTCCTCAAAGACTTCAGTGACTCCTCACTACCTCCTGAGGTAAGTCTGACTCTTGATAGAGCTGATGGCAATGTAAATGCTACCACACCGGGGTCCCAGCTACCTTTGAAGTAACATCTCTCCATGTAGCTCATAATACACCTCAGTAGTGGATCGATTTCCTACTAGACTTGGTTTTCTGTTACTATTATTCAACTCCATTCCCCATCTATCAAGACAATATTAGTCTTCAAATTTCACGATAAGGCTCATCCCTTGGTAAACCTTTCCCTGTATCCAGATACATTCTGTCAATCCTTCTGGGTGCTTTACTTCAACCTTTTAGAGCACCCAGTTCGACCCACCTCACATCCTCAAGTCGCTTCCATACCCAGTTGCCATGAAGCTAGTTCTGAGGTTGGCAGCTACAACTCAGTGTGACCTCATGTGTGTCAGAGAAAGACTGTGTTCCTTAGGGCTTTCTATGGCTAATTTTGCTAATAGCTGCATCAGCAGGTCTTTCTTCCAGTGACCCTCCGGGAGGTTGAACTGCCAACCTTTGGGTCAGTAGCCAAGCATGTTAACTGTACCACATCTTCCTTACTAAGTGGGGACTGTCACATTTACCTTTGTACCACCTGGGGACCTTCCCTTTGACACACTAGGTGCCCAAGAAATTCTTACTGAGTTGAACTGAAGTAATAGATGCTAATGAAGCTCAAAATAATTCTAGAGAGAGATTGTTTGTGTGAGATGGGAGGGGGGGAAAAACAGAACTGTTGTCTCTATAGTCCTGTTAACCAGCTAAATTCAGTGTTTAGTACTCACAAGAAAAGGCCTCAGGCATTTCAGCCTATTATTTTAATTGAAATTAAAATATTGCATCAAAAAAACAATGAGAAATGAAGCCAGCATGTTCTTGCAGACCCTGCTGCAGTATATTGTCAACACTCAATGTCCTACAGCCAACTCCTCTCCCTCATTCCCTGACTCAGTCACCTAGCACTTCTGTTAACAATAGAAAAACCACAAAGAGGGTAGCTTTTAAGAACAGGAATGTCTTGTTCACCGTCTGACAGCTAAAGTCCAGATCACAATCTGAGCACTGCAGGTTCCTCTGGAGAACAGGTCGCCTAGTTCCAGTGCATGCAGCAATCTCTGGTATTTGTTTGATCGTAGGAGACCCTCACAAGTGGTCTGTCTTCCCTTGTGTGTGATTCTGGGTTTATTTTGTTCTTCTTGTAACTCAGAAATGATTAGGTTTAGGATCCACCGTACTCTGATAAGATAATGTAACAACACCACCAACAACAACAAAACCCTCTTAAACTAAATAGGGTCATATTTACAAGGACAGAGGCTAGAACTCTAAGATATATGTGGGAGGGATACAATTTCACCCATTTTGTTTTTACTGTGAGGTGCCAAGGGGTAATTTCCAACCCTTTGTGATCCTCTGTGACAGAATCGAACTGTCTCCATACGATGCAGGCTAGGCTTTCATCATCACAAGAAGAGTTGCCGGGTCTTTCCCTTGCTTTCTGCTTGCTCCATGAACATCTCTAGATGCAATGTCCTCTGACAATGTGTTTTGTTTCTCCTGTTTTATCATTGATCTTGTTGTGGGTGGTTGCTGTCTACATGCCATCTTGGAGAAGCTTGACGCCATTTTCCAGGAACTCAAAGAACCCTGGGCTCTCTCTTTTTGAGGCTGACAGGGATGCTTCTGCAGGCTGCCTTTAACCCACTGCCCTGGGACAGGGGCAGGGGGTAGGGTTTGAGCTCTTCTTTATGTCACTAGAATTTTACTCTACTAAGACAGTCAGGATTCCCTATTTGGAGTGTAGGCCCAGTGATCCTCTCAGGGCACATGAGCTGGGCAGTTGCAGGCAGTAAGTGTAGCTCTGTGCATGGAGCTGCTGGGCAATGGTAGGCTCTCTCATGGGATGGAGGTGTTGAGGGAAGACAGGGACAGCCCTGCTCCCACTGGTGGAGGTACATGGAAAGCCTCACTGCTGGGTGTGGAGGTGCTGGACAAATGCAGGGGAGGGTCCTTTTTCAGTGAGAGAGGGTGACAGTATGAAAAGTCCCACTGCCACAAGTTGGGGGCTCCAGGCTGCCAAGGGGGCCCACACTGCTGTTGGAGTCGGGGGATGTGTGTCAGGCAATGGAGGGGAGAGCTGCCACAGTCCCACATGATGATATTTACCACAGGCAGACTACAGACAGCGTCTAGCCACTGCTGCTGGCTCATTTCTCATTGACCAGAGCTCAGTGGTGGGATCTGCCTCCATGAGGGGAGAAGGGAGCCTTGGGAGCAGGGAGCAGCTCATGGTGGAGCAGCTCATGTCACGCGTGGGCAGTCTCTATGTGGGGGTCCAGCCTTGGTTGTGAGCAATTCAGTAGCGTACCTGGTAAGCTCCAGGCAAGGTGATTGTGCTGAGGTGAGCTAAATGCCAGGTGGTCCAAAGTCGTGCAGCCAGCACAGCCTGGGCGATTCCTGGGACCAGGTCATAGATCCCCGGTGTTCCAGAGCGAATCTAGACATGGAGGAAGGTCACCTCCTGGACTGAGGAAGTACTCCAGGTTGTCTTGAGGGACTTTTCATTTATCAGAATCCCCCCTCCCACTTGCCCTCCTAGATACCAAGTTTTCTGATTGTCACGGAGCTCCCAATGTGAACTGACTCCCCGCACACTTGCCAGACCTCTAACATTCCCTTTAATTCAGCACTTCCACTTCTAGGTGTTTTTCTTTGGAAAATAATAATAGATCTGTGTGAAGACTTTCTGCACGGTGCAGTTAGGAACCACTTCACTGGCCAAAATGAAGGGCTTGGTTTTAAAACAATAACACAATACCATAGGATGAAACAGTAATCTGCCATTTAAAATCACACTGCAGGAAAATTGCCCACAACGTGAGAAAAAGCCTATGGCATAGTGCCAACTGAAGAAAATCAGTTAATATATGTGTGAAAACCAGTGCTGAAGTGCTGAAATTCATTACTCCTTGGGCAGCAAGATTAAAAAGACGTATACTCTACTTTTTTAACCAACATCTTCTAAAACGGATTGTTCTTATATCATATCTCTGTTGACTTATTTTCTTTTTATGAAGCAAGGTAGACTGCTGATGCTCTAGAGAATGAAAGGAAAGAAGCACCTGTAGAATGCTATCATCTGGCTGAGTCCCGGTAGCGTAGTGGTCGAGTGCGGGACTGCAGCCCACTGGCTTAGTGGTTCAAATCCAGCAGCAGCTCTCCAGGAGCAAGGCTGGGCCTCCCACTCCCACCAGAGGGCAGTGATGGCCCCCCCCAAAAAAAGTGCTGTCATCAGAGGTCCAAGGTCTGGACACCTGTGGTGTCCAACAGTGGAGGTGAGGAGAGCAGTCCATAGAAGGCCATGGTCAAAAGCTGAATCCAAAAAGGGGGAGGGCAGGACTACATGGGTGTGTTAGTCTGGGTAGACCAGAGAAACAAATTCATAGGCACGCATATGGATATAAGAGTAAGGTTAATATACAAGAGGAATGGGACATTGAGAAAGCATCCCAACCCAGTCCAGTTCAAAGTCACAAGTCCGCTATTAGCCCATATGCCCGATATCAGTCTATAAAGTCTCCTTCGGACTCACAAAGACACAGGCCAGTGGGTACAGAGTCCGGCGCTGACAGGGGTCTCCCCATGGCTCCTTGCTTCCAGGGCTCAGGGCCCATCAATAGCACCCAGTGATGATAGA
>PVJH01034894.1:0-20198 GCA_004026705.1 Nesogale talazaci
GAGCCTTATCTGGTGCCCCAGGGACTGCTCCTGGTGCAGAGGGACGGTGAGCGTGGAGTCCAGGCCCGCGATAAGACCAAGCACAGATTCCCGTTGGCGCTCAGGTGCTGTTCACCAGAAACCAACAGCCCCCCGTCCAGCCCACGACAGGCACAGGGTGATGGCATAATCGCCTGCTCAGCAATCACAGAGGACAGGCTGCCACTGGTTCACAGAGATAAGCGAACAATTGAGCGACCCCTCTCCCCACGGAGGGGCCTGCCTGGAGCTTCCCTGGGCAAGCAGCGGAGGCCAGTGCTCTGAGTCCTCTTCCTCCTCCCAGCTGGTCCTGAGAGCTCCTCCAATCACCCCGAAACCCCAGCTCCATCAGGGCCTCCCTAGGCCCACCCCTGCCCCCTGGAGTTAATCGTGTTATCGTTAGAGCACAGGTGTTTGTAGATGATAATGGACAAGAGGCTCCCTCCCCCGTCCCTGCTCCACAGAGGCTGCAGACGGCAGAGCCATCTCGCAATGGTTTACCCAGCCCAGCGGCTCAACCTTAACAGCCCCTCTCTGGAGTCAGGCCTTTCACGTCCGTTTCAGAGAACCTCCTAGGCGAACCCATAAATCTTTAAAGACACCTTTCCTTTCCAAAGCTTTAAGGGAGGGAGAGAAGGGGAGGCACAGAAGGGCTATAAGCGTTTTCCCCAGTGCCTGGCCCATCCATCCCTCTTGGAGTCAAGTGCTGACCTCACACTTGGGCCCTGGTCTGGGGGGTCAGTTCTACTTCCCTGGCTTACCCCTCCTCCCCCCTGACTGCTGCACACCCCTTCCCCTGCCCAAGCATCCTCCCTACATGACGGTGAGTTTCCCACAGGAGCATGGGAAGGTGGAGATGGCATCCGTGGTCTTTGATGACCACTAGTTACATATGTCCAGGAGACTTGGAGGTGCAGTGGTCACATGTTGGGCTACTAACGGCAAAGCCAGCAGTTTGAAACCACCAGCCGCTTCCAGGAAGGAAGGTCAAGTTTGTGACTCAATTAAGAGTCAGTCTTGAAAACTCACCGGAGCAGTTCTGCTCTGTCTTATAGGGAAGGTGGCTGTGAGTCGACCTGGACTCCATGGCCGTGAGTTTGGCCTGGTTTGGGGGAGTTGTATACGTCAATGTGACAGGGGACTCATGAAGGCATGCATTCTCGGTGAGAGTCCATGGAGGCCATCTGGAAGTCTGGCTACTATAGGGGGACAGGTTCCAAAAAGAATGGGAACTGCCCTCCTGGTTCAGACATTGTTTTCCAGTGGGAACTTTCCCTTTGTATTCCAGGTCCTGGAGGCTGGGGAGCCAGGCATGAGCACACTTCTCCCTCATGCCGATGCGTGAGTCCTCATGGTGTTTGGGGGTGAGGATATCAGTTGACCTTTGACACCTGCCAAGCACTATTATAAGCACTTTACGTTCATGAACTCATTTCACCCTCACAGCTACCTTCTGGGAAGTAGGAGCTGCCACGGTTCCCCTTTTACAGACGGGAAAACAGGTCACAAAAGCAAAGCAGCTCCCCCAAAACCACGTCGCTAGCAAGGGCCAAAGCAAGGATTTTAACGGAGGGCATCCGAGACTGCCCCCCATAGGAGGCGCGGGCAGTGGTCGATGGCGTGGGCTGTGGAGCACCAAGTTCATCCAGGAGCCATTCAGAAAGAGCCAGTGGCTGAGACCGGGAAGCACAGACTGGGAAGGGCTTGTGAAGGAGGAAGAACGGACAAACTAAGAGGTAGGAAAAGCAGTGGGAGATGTGAGTAGACCAGGGTCAGATGGAGGAGAGACTCTGATGAACAGACTCGCAGGCCACAGAGTGGACAAGGGGATGTAGACACTCAGGCAGGAAGGAAAAAGGGTGGTGGGGGGGGTTGTTTGTGTGGTGGGTAGGTGGGTGTACAACCAAGTCAGAGAGAGGGAGAGAGAGAGCTGTGGTAGATGCAGCCCCAGAAGGGGGTGGCTATAAAGAAGGAAGAGATAGAAGGGTGAACAGGGGGTGGTGGAGGGGAAGGCCATTCCAGTGTGGCAGGAGGGGGTCCTGAAGAGAGACCCAGCCTCCCCTGCAGGCCACGCAGTGCAGACTCTGCCTGGCAAAGGCTTGTGCTCAAGCCCGGAGGGAAGCCCCTACCCCAGTGAGTGCCGAGTGAGGCTTGAAGCCGCAAATATTTGCTTGGTTTCTCCCCTCCCTGGTCAAACACAGCATTCACTTTGGGGATGAATATTGCCTGTGTTGCAAAAAGACTTGTGAAATCAGGAGGGTGGGATGAGCGTGGAAAACAAGCCTTTGCTCTCAGGGCCACTGAGGACGTCCCCAGGGCCCCCGGCCACTGGAATCCATTAGCTCACCAAAGTAGCTCAATAATGCCCCGGCTCCTTTACAAGGCATCTGTTCAAACAAAGCCAACCTTTCCCCGCACGGCCAGACTCCATCTAGCTCCCCTGTGCCTCCCTGCTCTGCCCGACTGTGGCTGCATTCATTGTGTGTTATGGCTTGTCTGCGCCCCAGGCTGTACCACTTGTGAGCTGACATGTGTGTTGTTATGCCCCTCTGGGGGCTGTGCCCTGTGTGTCCTTTTGGCCAGACTGTGGCAGTCCGTGTGTACTTGAGTCCCGGGTGATCGTGTATGTGTGGCTTTGGGACCCTGTGTTGTGCCTGTGTCCCAGTGGGACCGTAGATCTCAGGCCATGTGTTGTCCAGGGTCCTCTCCATGCTGTGAAGCATCATGTGTGTACATGCTGGTGCTGAAGTGGTGTGTTCCAGTGTGTGGCTTAGTGGTTCACTTGGAGATGCTGTCTCTGTGTGTGTTCCTGCACACACGTACACACACATCATAACATTGTCATTGGTGTGGTCTGGCTGTGGACAATGCTCTTTGTACAAGGAGACACCAGCCTCCTCCTCTGTAAATTGGGGTACTGTGGTATTATGCGTGGTGAAGTTGCAGGGTCCTGTGTGTTTTTGTCGGATACCTGTTTTCTCTTCCCAGTGAACCAGAACCTGCCCAGAGCAGCCCCGGGCCAGATATGCACATGTGACTGGTTGGTAGGTGGAATTGGGAACCCTATTTCGTCTCTTGGTGGATGAGGGCCCAAGCCCTCATTCAGAGGCAGTCTGGGGCAGAGGCGGCAACCAAGAGGCAGTGAATGCCATAGTTGGATGAGAGAAGGCCCCCAGGGAACAGCAAGTTAGTTGGAACTGCCCAGTCCAGAGAGACAGGCAGCCAGGTGGGGCTGGGGTGGCAAGGAGGAAACTGGAGAGCACACCACAACTGATCAGCCAATAAATGGCTGTTTCTATCATGTAAAGGGGCTAGGTAGTTACCTTCTGGTGCATCAGACACACTGGGGTATTTGCTTAAAGGAGACTCCCAGGCCCATTCCCAAAGATTCTGACAAGTGGGGGATGGGGCCTTGGAATCTATATTTTGAAAAGAATCTGGGTATTCCAGAGACCCCTAGGGAAAGACCCTGGGGATATGGAACGTGGTAAAGCCCTAAAGGAGGAAAGGAAAAGAGAGAAGGGGATGATGCAGTGTATATTATTCCTGTCTCATGGACATTCACTGTGTTAGTCTGGGTAGACTAGAGAAACAAATTTGTAAACATGCATATGTATATAAGGGAGAGGTTTATATACAAGAGGAATTAAACGTTGAGAAAGCAACCCAGCCCAGTCCAGAACAAGTCCACAAGTCTTATATTAGCCCATATGTCCAGTATCAGTCTATAAAGTCCTCTTTACAGTCACGAAACACATGCAATGATGCCAAATGCAAGATGATCACAAGCCGGTGGGTAGAAAGTCTTTGGATCCAGTGGTGGTGGGAGCATCTCAGTGCTGGCAGGGCTCTCTCTGTGGTTTCTCCGGCTTCAGAGGTCTGGAGGCATCCATATGGCTTGTCCAGCTCTGGGCGCCAGTGTCTTGTCAGGTGGAGCCAGCCTTGTTAGTCGAGTGTCTCCAAGGGAGTGAATGGAGAGAGTGTCTCCTGCCTCCAAGAAGGAGTGACCATATTTCCCAGAATTCTCAGGTGAAGGCCACGCCCACACAGAGGTCTCATTAGCTATATCCAGATTGACAGGCTAGACTCCACCCCTATACTCTTAATCCTCAAATTGATGAATGATTACATAACTGCCGCACTCACCATCCAGCTCACCCCTGAGATCCAGGGTTCTGCAAACCTGGGAGTTAGTTCTCTGTGCACTACCCTCGGCCTGTAAGAAAGGGAGCCAGAAGACATGCCCAGCTCCCTTGTTCCAAAATGAGGTAACTCAAAGGTGTCCTATCCTGTGCCCCAGATGTCTCCAGAGGGACAGGGTCCCAGTTGTCCACAGTAGAAACCTTTGCTTCCTTTCCTTCTGTTACGCTCACTCACCTACCTGGAGACTTTCTGGAATCACCTTTCAGATTAACTACCAGCTGGGTCCTTGCCTCCGCGTGAGCTTCTCTGGGTTCCCAACCTCAATCAGGTGAACAAAAACCCCAAAGTGCCTCCTGTTGAAGAATCAAGAAGCAGGTCAGCCTGAAGGACACTGGGGGAGAATCCCAGGTTTCTTCCATTGCCTCCTCCCACCTTCCTCCCAAGAGCATTACAGCGGCCTGCATACAGCCTCCACCTCCCTGCTCCCTCCCTTGTCTGGAGGCCTGGGCTCTGTTGGTCTGACCCTTGAAAGTCTGCAACTCAGAGTGTGCTTGAAGCACAAACGATGGCCATGACTGCCCGACAGCCCTTGTTTCACTCTAAGTTACCTCCCAGGACCATTCTCAAAGTGGTTGGGCTGGGGAGGCAGCCTGGGTCGGGAGCAGCTGCTACCCAAACCTCCTGCATCTCCCTTCCTGGAGGTCTGCTTCCAGCTCCATCTGGATGAGATGCCTGTGCTCCAGACTGTGTTTGGGAGCAGTGTCGGCTCTGTCAGATGCTCCTGCTCTTCAGTAAGCCCAGTCCCATCTCTCGGGTCGGTTCTGCCATCTGCCTGAGCACTCGCTGTAGGAAGACAGGCCAGGGGAAAAGAGCAGATGAGACTCAGCTACCCAAAGGTCAGCCCCTGGGAGGAGGGAGTGAAGGAGTTCGAACTCCTTTCTGGGGTGCTTTGGGTGCTGGCCTCCGGCAAGTGCCTGGCCCACCTCATTGTTCTCGGCTCCACTCTGGTCTTCTCTCCAGCGGGGGAGAGGAGAGCCTCTGTGTCTCCTCCACTGGGACAGCAAACACACTTCCTCTTCAACTCCATCCACCCTGGTCAATGGCACCGTGCCGAGAAGGGTTCTGAAGGATGTGTGATTTGCAGAGATTATGGAGGGACTCTACAAAGAATACTGGTAGCAGGCTGCTGACACCTCCCTCACACTCCCTCGGTTACCTCTAAACTCATGTCCAGCATCGGTGGACTGTTCCAGAGCCTTCTGGCAGCTTCCCGTCTCAAGCATCCCATCCTAAGCGTTCTGCCCTTCCTCTGTTGCCATCAGAGTGGATTAATGCAATACAGACATGAGGCAACTGGGAAGGTCAGTGAGTAATCACCCCTGGGGGAAACTCCCACCCTATCCACACTGTGAGGGGTGAGGGTTAGTGGGTAAATAGTCTAGCTTCCACAGCTGTTCTAAATCAGTGAATGTGTACACACACACACACACACACACACACACTGGTTGATTTTTTTTTTTTACTTTGAGGAAATGGCTCGCACAACTCTAATGGTTTCTAAGTCCCAAATTGTAGCAGGCTGGAAACCTCTGTTGGATCACGGGGTCACAGGGGCTGGCAAATCCAAAATCTGCAGCTCAGATGCCAGGCTGGAGACTTGTGCAGGTATATGTGATAAGAATGAGAGGCCGGGTGATGAGCAGAGTGCAGAAGAGAGAGAGACAGACAGAGGGAGAGAGAGAGAGAGAGAGAGAGAGAGAGAGAGAGTAAACATTGCCAGACACTGTTTTTACCCAGGAGGCAGGCAAGGAAACACCCCTTTCAAGTAAAGGGCTGATCCCATGATGAAAAGTGATTGCAGTAAATGATACATTGAACCCAGCACCTGCCAAAGCCCTGAGAATCGTGGCCTAATCAAGCTAACACAGGACACCATCTTGGTGGGGTCATTATGAGACACCTCCCGTTCCTTCAGTGGGCCCTCCGTGGAACAGAGCCTCACTTGCCCACCCAAAAGACTCCCTTGTCTTTGAATAAATTCCAACCCAGTGGGCAGGGTTTCTGAAGTTTTATGGGAGCAGACAGCCTCATCTTTCTCTCAAGGAGTGATGGCTAAATTCGAACTGCCAACCCTGCGACAATCAATTCGTTAGCTCCTCCTTTATTCATTTTTATCCAATCTCTATTTCCCTTCTCTCTTCCCTCATTATTCTGGGATCATCTCCTGAATACATCACCTACTTTCCAGGCCTGGCCTCGGGGGAACCTAACCCAAGATAAAAGTGACATGAAAGTCATGTTTCCGGGCTGAACCCCGGTGGCGTAGTGGTTGTGCGCGGGACTGCGGCCCACTGGGACGGAGGTTCAATTCCAGCAGTGGGGCTGGGCCTCCTACTCCCACCACCGGAGAGCAGTGATGCCCCCCCTCCAAAAAAAAAAAGAAAGCCATGTTTCCTGCCATTAAATCTTTGCCAGCACCCGGAGCTGGGAGGGGACCAGAGGCAAGTGGCTCAGAGGGACAGCCTGTGTCCAGCTCATGGTCTGTTGGGGCTGGTCAACACTTAGATGAGAAGCCTGGGCGATGTGCTGGACAAAGGGAGTGTGCAGGAGGCAGCATTACCTCCGCATGGAGAGGCACGGGAAGGCTCCAGTGCAAAGGGTGTCTTACTCTTTGCCCTTTACGTTCTTGAGATGGTGTCCACTCCATTGCCACTTGTTCCAGGAGGACAGTCCTCATCCTTCCTACCTTGAGACTTGCAAAGGACAGTCAGGACCCTTGTCTCCACAGTGAGTCCCTGTCAGCACTCTTGAGGCCTCTCAGGGTTGGAGGTAAAAGAGAATGATATATTCTAACATGTTAGAAAATTACTCGGAGAGAATATTGATGGCCCACACAGCCACCCTCCAAACCACATGGACTGGGGAGGACTTCTGTGAATGCCAAGGGGGACAGGTGGTTCCCCAAAGGAATGGAGATTCCAGAAGGAAGCCCACTGTGAGCCCCCAGGAGCATTTCACAGAGGAAGAGAGTGAGGCTCAGGAATTTGAAGGCTGCATTCAGTGAGTGGGAGGTCTAGGATTGAAACTCAGACTTTGGAAACATCAGGTGCAGGGTGCTTCTCAGAAGCTTTGCTAGTTACCACATGTACACGCATATAAACTGACCCGAATATCAGCCGAGGCACCTAATTTTACCACAAACACTGCAAAAAAAAAAAAAAGTGCTGAAAATGTGCTTGACACCATGGATCTATGCATGCATCATGGTAAGTGCTGTCTGAGCCCCCAGTACAATGATATTTTGAAATGTGTTGAAAAACTCAGCTTACGCACGAGTATATACGGTATGTGATCCTGTGTCAATCTGAGAGGATTAAGAGTGAAAGACTAGAGTCCAGTCTGTGATCAAGTCACAGCCAGTGGGGTCTTTGTGTGGACATGGCCTTCTCCTGGGGATTCTGGGGACTCCGGTATTCCTCCTTGGAGGCAGGAGACACAGTCTCTCTTGGCTCTCTCCCTGGGAGACCCTGTAGCTGATAAGACCCTTGAAGGCATGGTAGTGCCCTGAGCTGGAAGAACCACGTGGAGACCCCTGCCAGCACGGGGATGCTTACAATGCCACAGAATCCACAAGACTTCCCACCCACTGGCCTGTGATCTTCCTGCACGTAGCGTCATTGCCTGTGCTGCGTGAGTCTAAAGAGGAATCCCTAGACTGGTGTCGGGCATACGGGCTAGTCTGGGACTTATGAACTTGATCTGGACGGGGCTGGGATGTTTTCTTGATATTCAGTTGCTCTTGTACATAAAACTCTTTCTTACAGTGTATATGAGTGTCTCCTTCGATTTATTTCTCTAGTCTAGCGGGACTAACACAGAGGCGGAGGCATGTGGCCCTTCTTGTCTTCAAGAGAGCCCCACACAGAGAACTGTGAGGGGGTCCCAAAATCACCGTCACGGACTCTGTTCCAACTCCCAGCAGCCCTTCAGGGCGGGGAGGACGGCTCCTGTGTGTTTCTGAGACTGAGTCTTTTTATGGGAGTAGACAGCCTTGCCTTTCTCTTGAGGAGCAGCTGGTGGCTTTGAACTGCTGACCTTGCAGTTCGCAGTCCAATACAGAACCACTATGCCACCAGGGCTCCCCGTGAGGGCTCCCTAGTAAGACTAAAAGGTGCTGTGAGTTAGGCATTGGGCTCCTAACCACAAGGTTGCCCCCTCCGTGGGAGAAAGATAAGGCTTTCTGCTCCTGTAAAGATTTATCCTCTCATAAACTCTACCCAGGGTTGCCCAGAGTCAGAGTCAATGAGGGGGCGCTGGGGTTGATTTGTTCAGGTTTTGATAACACCGAGAGCAGGGAGGGCGCAGGCGTCTTTCGCTCTACCACTAACCTAAAGGCCTGTGGTTCAAACACACCCAGCAGCCCTGCGGAAGAAAGGCCTGGTGCCCTGCCTCTCCAAAGACTGCTGCCTGGAAAACCCTACAGTGGGGAGTCAGGGGCCGGTAACATAGACACTAGCACTGAGGAGGGCCTCCCTCAGGTCTTGCTTTCTTGGTCAAGGACAGGAAGGTCCTCCTAGAGTGTCCTGGACACGGAGTGAGATGGGACAATGGAGCCAAGATACACAGAGACCCAATCCTCCTCGGGGTCCTCAGACATCCCTCTTTCCCACCCCCACCCCGCCATGGAAGTCCCCCTGCATCCTCCAGCCAGGCAACAGCAGGAGGCCAAACAGGCAATTAATTACTGCCTGGCCCCTGCTGGCTCCCCTCCCCCCTGCTCAGCCAAGTGTGTAATGGAGAAGGGACCAGAACAGACTCCCCTGCCCAGGGGGACTCTGGCACACTCAGCAGAGGAGGGGTGCCAGGGAAGTGGGGGGGCCGGGGCTTATGAAAATAATGAGTCAGACCTACCTCCTCACCGCCCCTTCAGGGCTCTCTGTGAGTGGCTGCCTTTTTCCCAAGGCCCCACACTGTCTCCTTCTTGCTGCGTGAGTGTAAGAGCACCATGGGGGAGGGTCTCCTGGTCCTTGGCCTTCTGCCCACCCTAGAGCACAGGGTAGAACTGCCCCAGGGGTCCTAGGTTGTGCTCTGTGACAAGAGCACAAGCCCAGGTCTCTATTCCCAGGGAGCAGGTGGTCAGTTCACATCTCTGAGCAGCCGAACACTAAACCCGTGTGCCATCAGGGCCCTGTGCGATGCACTCTGGAAAGCGTTGCGTCTTTTCACCCGCACACCTGTCTTGCAGTGAAGCGATCTAGGTCTGATTTATGGATGTGGACGATCAAGGCCCAGAGAGGTGTGATGCCAGTTGGAGACCCTCTGGAAAGGGTCTGGCAGACCCATTCATATCCCTCCCTCTTCAGTCTCCTGGTCTGCAGAGTGGCGATGGTGGTGATACTGCCCCAGAGGGTCTCTGGGACAGTGTGTGGTGTTTATGTTCCATTGGTGGTAGCCATGTCACTGGAAAAGGTGGTCTTTGGATAAAGCACTTGGCTGTCGGCCTGAAGGTCGGAGGTTGGAATCTACCAGACTGGCCCCCTGCTGTCTTAAATACTTCCACGTAGGAGAGCTGGCATGCAGTAGCTCCATGCTGTGCTATGTGCTCGCTGTCCACTGCTGTCAATTTGTGGGCACAGCAACAGCATGGCACCTTCAAGAGTAGCTGTTAGATACGATTGGCTCATGGGGACCTGGTGTCTAAGAGGACAGAACACTGCCCAGTCCATGCCCTCTGCATGGCACGTCTTATCAGGGGGTTATCAGTTCTCTGATATACTCACAACAAGGGTTCAACAGGTAGTTGTGTAGCAATAATTATTATTTATTATAACACTGATATAGAGATTTAAGAGAGAGAGAAGAACATTAGAAGTTACATATATATCCTGGAGGTACATGCTCACCTCCACCCTGCTAGATGGTCCATGTGGAGAGGGAGACAGGTGAGCAGCACCCTGGATGGTAAGAAGCAGGCTTGAGAGAGGCAGGCTTGAGAGAGAGCCTCTATCTTTTTTTTTTTTTTTTTTTTTAGGCATCACTGCCCTGGTGGTGGGAGTAGGAGGCCCAGCCTTTGCTCCTGTGAGCGGGAATTGAACCTCCATCCCAGTGGCCCGCAGTCCAGCACACAACCACTGTGCCACTGGAGCTCAGCCCGGAGAGCCTCTATCTTATGTCCCATCCCTATATACCCTCTGGAGCCCAGCCATGCCCCTAAATACAGGCAAGGGCATACATCACAGGAAGAGGTTGTGTCTTGTGCACACATTATAGGAAAGGGGGTTATCAGGGTCCCATGTGAGGAGACAAGACCCCAGACTCCTGGATGTGGCTAAACAGGTTAGGGTAGAGATCATTAACACCAGCATGTGAATCCATCCACAGGCTTCAAAGGAAGGGAACCATCATCCTGACAGCAGGGGAGTTGGCTCTCTTGTGAGACAACACAAAAGCCTTAGATAACTAGGAGTTTCAGGGAGAATAGCTAATTCAACTTCTATAACAAATGCTGGGCTGAGCCCCGGTGGGGACTGCGGCCCACTCGGATGGAGGTTCAATTCCAGCTTCACTGGAGCAAAGGCTGGGCCTCCTATTCCCACCACCAGAGGGCAGTGATGTCCAAAAAAAATGCTGGTAAGCAGTTTGCCTAATATTTGGAGTATCATAATTGTGGAAAAGTTCTGTCTTCATCCAACAACATCTAAATCCACTGTGGGTAGGTGTATACTGTGTCCTTTTAAAGCCATAAAAATCCACAGAAACAGTAAGTGCCTCGGGTTCATCTAGCACAGTGGCCACCCTCACACGTCATGCTCTCCACCCATCTGAAAAGCTTCATCACTACCTGGGACACATGGTCCTTACCAACCTCGCCACAGGCACCTTCTGGTGCATGCTGAACTCTCTGCTTTCCTCACCAGCCAACAAGCTCAGATGGGAAGCATTTGAGGTTTGGTACCAAGGGGATCCTGGGTGAGGGGGGGGGGTGTTGGCTCCCAGAAGAACTGGTGACACTGTCATGATGAGGTTATCATTTTCATTTCATTAATATTAATGTGGACGCACAAGGGAATCTGATCCCTTCAGGACCAGGGGTGAGAATGATGATACCAGAGGGTGGAGGGAAGGTGGGGTAGAAAGGGAGAACCAATTGCAAGGATCTACATAGAACCTCCTCCCTGGGGGACAGACGGTGGAAAAGTGGGTGAAGGGAGACATCGGGCAGTGTCGGGTGTGACAGGGTAATAATAATTTATAAATTATCAAGGGTTTATGAGGAGGGATGCGGGGAGGGAAGGGGAAATGAGGAGCTGATGCCAAGGGCTCAGATGGAAAGCAAATGTTAAGAGAATGATGAGGGCAGTGGATGTACAGATGTGCTTGACCCACAATGGACTTATGTATGGAGCATGATCAGAGTTGTATGAGCCCCCAATCAAAGGATTAAAAAAAGTTTGATACATTTCAGATAATTATATTTTGTATTAAAACCTAAACAAAAAAAAACTAAAAAAAAAAAAAAACTGTGAGCACACATTCCTGTGGGAATTCATAAATGTCTCCCCTCTGCTCCCAAGTAAGTCACACTGATCTCCCCTGGATGTCTTGGGCTGCTTAGTCAGTAGTTCAAAACTATCAGCCATTCTGCAGGAGATTTCTACTCCCATACAGTTTGTCTCAGAAACCCACAGGGGCAGTTCTACCTGGAGGGTCACCGGGGGTCCCAATCAACTCAACAGATGGTGAGTTTCCAGATGGGCACGCTGTGGCCACGAGGAGGGAAAGAGAGGAAACCAGTGCACATCAGAGTCACGCGGCAGGGCAGGCAGAGCCGGGAACGTGAGCCGGGCTGTGGTCTTCCCCAACCAACTTGTTTAATGCTGCTCCAAGAGAAAGACCACACCAAGTGGATGTCTAGAACAAACACAGCGTGACTCCCTCACAGCCCAGGGGGCTCAAAGTTCGAGCCTGGCTACTGGCTCTAGAAGACTCTCTCCCCACAGGGCTGATCCTTGTCCCGGCTTCCCTGGAGTTCTCAGCATTCTTCGGAGACCTCCACGTGGCCTCCCTTTTGCCCCTATGTGTGCTTCTGTGCAAATCTTTTTTTTTTTTTAAGTCCCAAAAGTTGCTAGGTTGAAGACATACCCTACACTGATTGGCCACATCAAGAAAATACAAATCACCAATGGGATTGCACCCTGGGGTATGAAAAAAACAAACAAACAAACAAAAAAACAAGTTCCAGAAAGCCCGTTTGTTAGAGTACTGCTCCGCTGAAGTTTCCAGGCTGTCATCTTTACAGAATCCAGTCACTGGACCTTTCTGCCGCAGCCCTGTGTGGACTCAAACCACCCACCTTCGAGTTGGTAGTCAATTACAAGTTGCTCGTGCCACCCCAGAGGGCCACGGGCTAGGACTCCCAGCACATCTTCAGGGTTCAATCCCTAACACTGGGCATGCTCTGCCTCCTTCAAGAATGTGAGCCGGGGGGAGAGGAGATGGGCACCCATTCCTTCATCCTCCACATTCAGACCAGAGGAGGGGGTTGGTGATGGGGGACTAGATCATGAATTGGGGCACCCAGTGAAGACAGGCTGTAAGGTATAAAGAATGCAGATAAAGGCAACGTAAATAGAAAGGGCAATAAAAACATGTTTGTTAATCTATGCCTGCACGTGTGTATGCCATTGAAGGCTACTTAAGAAGTGGTTGCTGTGGGGGTCTAGGGGTGAGGTGTTTGCCTCAGGAGTTTGAAACCACCAGGTGCACCTTGGGGGAAAGACAGGTTTTCTACTCTGGCTAAGAGCGCCAGTCTCGTGAAAACGCACAAGGGCAGCTCTCCCCTGTCCTACTGGGTCACCAGGAGTCAGTATCGATTCAATGGCAGCGTGTGAGGGGAGACTTGAGAAACCGGTGGATGGAGTTAGAGGAAAACGTCTCACTGAATACAGTTGATCTGTTTTCATTTCCTGATGGTGAGGTTTTTAAGATGTCAGATATGTAGGAAATGTCTGTAGAGGAGGAATTCCTGGCCTGAGAAAATGTGGAAGGAAAGTAATTGAGGTAGTGCCTCATGACACCTCATCCTATCAAGGACCCATTTGATGAAGGGCTTGCTGATTGCCCAACTATTGATCCGAGGTTAGAAAACATTAGGTGAATTCCCAGAAGCTGCAAGCTTTCCAAAACGGTTCCAACAAACCCCACATCTCTCTTGGCAGCTGCCCCTGCATGCTCCCATGGTGGCTGAAGGACAGGGTTGGGGCTGGCTGCTGAGGTTAGAGGCATCAGGAAGACACGCCCTGGATGGCCATGGATGGCCATCCTGGAGGAGGAGGAAGAGGAGGGGCAAGAAGAGAAGCTCAAAGCCTGAATACAAGAGGCTAAGGTCAAGGAGGCTCCCTGCTCCCCTCCCCAAGGCCCACCCCAAGATAATGCTGTGACAGCCAGTATCTCATAGAGAGACTCCCACAATCCACGGAGTTGGGGTGGGAGCAATCGTGGGTGGGGACCCTCTCCTAAGTCTCTAGGGGCAGAACACACCCAGCCACCATCAGGATGGCATTGGCAGAGCCAAGTGTGGATGAATTACGAATGTTGTGTGTGGGGGGGTTTAAATTATTTTATTAGGGGATCATACAACTCTTATCACAACCCATACATACATCCATTGTATGTCAAGCACATTTGTATATTTGTTGTCCTCATCATCCTCAAGACATTTGCTTTCTACTTGAGCCCTTGGTACCACCTCCTCATTTTCCCCCTCCTTCCTCACTCACCCCTCCCTCCTGAACTCTTGATAATTTATAAATTATTATTATTTTGTCATATCTTATATTGTCCAATATCTCCCTTCACCCACTTCCCTGCTGTCCATACCCAGGGAGAAGGTCAAATGTAGATCCTTTTGTTTTGTTTTGTTTTGTTTCGGGGGGCATCACTGCTTTCTGGTGGTGGGAGTAGGAGGCCTAGCCCCACTGCTGGAATTGAACCTCCGTCCCAGTGGGCCGCAGTCCCGCGCACAACCACTACGCCACCGGGGCTCAGCCCAAATGTAGATCCTTATAATACTTATAATTCCCCCTTTCTACCCTACATTCCTTCCACCTTCCCAATATTACTATTCTCACTGCTGGTCCTGAAGGGATCATCTGTCCTGGATTCCCTAGGTTTCCAGTTCCTATCTGTACCTGCATACATCCTCTGATCTAGCCGTATTTGTAAGGTAGAATTGTGATCATGACAGTGGAGGGAAGGAAGAATTGAAGAACTAGAGTAAGGTTGTATGTTCCATCATTGCGACACTGCACCCTGACTGGCTTGTCTCCTCCCTGAGAACCTTTTATAAGGGGATGTCCCATTACCTAAAGATGGGCTTTAGGTTCCCAATCTGTACTCCCCCTCATTTACAATGATATAATTTTTAGATCTTTGATGCCTGAAACCTGATCCCTTTGACACCTCATGGTCACACAGACTGGTGTGCTTCTTCCATGTGGGCTTTATTGCTTCTGAATTAGATGGTCACTTGTTTATCTTCAAGCCTTTATGATCCCAAACACTGTATCTTTTGATAGCTGGGCACCATCAGCTTTCTTCACCACTTTTGTTTATGCACACATTTGTCTTCAGCAATTTTATCAGGAAGGCGGGCATGCAATGATCTGATTTTTTGTTCTCTGATGCCTGATAACCGAACTCTTTGACACATCATGGTCACACAGGCTGGTGTGCTTCTTCCATGTGGGCTTTGTTGCTTCTGAGTTAGATGGTTGCTTGTTTACTTTCAAGACTTTAAGACCCCAGATGCTATATCTTTTGATAGCCGGGCACCATCAGCTTTCTTCACCACTTTTGCTTATGCACACATTTGTCTTCAGCAATCGTGTCAGGAAGATGAGCATCATGGAATGCCAGTTTAATAGAATAAAGTGTTCTTACATTGAGGGAGTACTTGAATATTTTTAAGGAGAACAAAGCATGGAGGACCCCGGGGACTGAGTTCCTGCCTGGTGAGCTGGGGAGAGGAGTCTGCTGAACCAGACTTAGGTCAGAGTTGTTTCTGGACCAAGCAAAGAAGGTAGCTGTTGGTTCTGGCTGACCCGACCCTGAAGTTGTCCAAGCCCTACAGGGAAAGAAAGGCATGCTTTCTCCCTGTCTGTGGGATCTACACTTGGACCCCACGGTGATGACCTCTTTCCTCAAGTTGACCTGTGGCCTCTGTGTTCCCAACCCTGTACCTGAGGCCCAACACTCATTGTGCTTTTGCATCTTTGGATGGAAGGGACCTCATACTGTCGGATGACCTTCCTATTGGCAGACAAAGTGACCCAGATTATGAATCTATAGCTGCAGTGGCAAAGGCTGTGGGGAATGATCTCTTGGCCACAAATGCCCTTCTCATAACAGAGCTGGATCTTCCTGGGAATAGACCCTGTTCTTTACCCCACCCTCTCTCCTGAGCCCCAAGCCCCATGGGCCCATGGCAAGTGCCAACCACCCCCAGAGTCACTGATTCTATGCTGGCTCATAGAGACCCCTGGGGAATGGAGTAGGACTTCCCCTGTGGGTTTCCGAGACTATAACTCCTTATAGGAACAGAAAGCCTCATCCTTCTCCTGGGAAGTGGCTGATGTTTTTGAACTGCTGACCTTGCAGTTAGCAGCTCAAGGAGTAACCAGAACACCACCAAGGGTCCTCAACATGACCAAAGCTGGCAACAGTAACGACAGAATTCACGGAGTGCTGACGGAAAGGCATTGGGCTTCAGGCACATAAGCTCACTCCAACCTCATAATAGCCCTCTGCAGAAGGTACTACTTACTATTAACTCATTTTAGAGATTAGGAAAAGACAGAGAGGTTAAACAACTTTCCGTTGGTCTCATAGGCAGCAGTGGGCACACTGGGGTTTAAATCAAGGCAGCCTGAGCCTGGAAGAAGTTCTCTTAACAGCGACATTATACCAGGCCCCCATTGATTCCCTCCACAAATGAGGACTTCATTCCTTCCTCCCAAACTTCCTGCATCACCAAGACTTCTCCAGAGTCTTTACTCTTGGCTTTGGTCCTCAGAAGCATCTTTGGGGAATCATTTGGCTTTGACATGGATTCAGGTTGCAAGTCTGTCACCTGCAGTTAGGAGAGCAGGGTGAGGTGCCCCTGCTCTCTGGTTCTCGGTCTCTAGGTGTGCAGCACCATCTAATGACAGGTGGACATTCAGGTCCTTGCCTTCTCAGTGCCCCCCTTTCTCTGAGAGCTATCTTCCCTAACCCCCCTTCCTCAGGGCATAACTGGGTTGACCATCATGTTACATTACCTTGACCCTCTGACCATAATTTGGCGCAGGAGTGGGAGCTTGACTAGAGCTAGCTGTAATCATGCCCTGCTGCTTTTAGTCAGTCCCACTCTTGTGGTGACAAGTCGTGGGGGGGCGGGGTTTCAAGAGCGGCGGGGAATCCTGTTGTCCTCGGTGATGTGGGTCACGTTGGTTGACGGCAGAAGAGAACAAAGATGGTCCATTATGAGAAGCAAGAATGGGAGCAGAGAGAAAACCCAGGTCCAGCTCTCCTGAAGTCCTGTTCCTCCCCATCCTTCCCACAATTAGCAAGACCCTAAGGTCCCTCCAGCAAATGCCTCTCTTGATGTAAGTGAGTGGTTAAGGTGGAGGGTAATAGGAGATAACACAAAGGGAGTCCTTAGAGTGTCATGGGGGAAGAATAAGGCATCGAGGTTCCTATTGTTGGGTGTTGCATTCTATGTACAACAGAACGAAACACTGCCAGTCCCCTACCATCCTCAGACTCCTCCCTGGGTTGGAACTCATAGTGCCAAGCCATCTCACCCAGTGTCTTCTACCAGAAGGATGATGTGGCGGTCATGTGCTTATGTTAATTTCATGATTGAGATGCAGGAGTGGAGTCTAGCCTGTTAATCTGGAGATAGCCATTGAGTAGTCAACGAGGCCTCTGGGTGGGCATAGCTTTCTCCTGACACATCTGGGAAGTCTCGCGATATTTCCCTCGTGAAGATGAGACTCTATCTCCCCAGTTGTTGGGAGTTAGTCTCAGAGACGATGAATCACAGATAAGACAAGATGGCAGCATCCAAGAAGCTGGAGGAGCTGGAGAAGCCACGGGGCTTGGTCCTGATGGAGGACTCTGAAGCTGGAGAGTGGGGACTCCTGCCAGCAATAAGTTGCTTCTGCCACCACTGGATGCTGTTGATGAACCTCGAGCCCTGGAAATAAGGAGCCATGGGGAGACCCCTGCCAGCGCTGGGATTCTGCTCCCACTGACCTGTGACTTCGTGAGTTGGAAAGAGACATTATAGACTGGTATCGGGCATATGGGCTAATATCGGACTTATGACTTTGAACTGGACTGGGTTGGAATGCTTTCTCAGTGTTCCATTTTTCTTGTACATAAACCTTTTCCTTATATCCATATGCGTGTCTATAAATTTGTTCCTCTAGTCTACCCGGACTAACACAGATGAGACATCTATTTTGGAATCAGTAGAACTGAAATGTTCATTAGACAGAAGGACAGTGAGACACCGTCCCATGTGCTTTGGACATTTCATCAGAAGGAACCAGTCCCTGTAAAAAGATATCATTCTTGGTACCATAGCAGGTCAGCCAAAAAGATGCATTTGGTAAGGGATAGATAACTGTTACAATGAAGGAACCCCGGTGGTGCTTTGGATTCAAATCTGTCAGCTACTCTGCAGGAGAAAAATGAAACTGCATCCATAAAGTCTCAAGAACTTTATAAAAACTGTGCCCACAGAGTCTCCAAAACGACAGGCATACTCAAGTGTCATGGGTAGTGATGAGCAATTGTTACAGCCAGGAGCGCCAGGGGCACCGTGGTCTAAGGACTCAGATGCTAACCTTGAAGTTTGGTGGCTCAAATCCACCATTGCCCCCTGTGACAGGCCTACTCCCATCAAGACGACAGCTTTGGAAACCCCATGGGGCAGCTGAGCTCTGGCCAACACCGGGCTTACTTTGCTGCAGTATGGCTACAATTATTTAGAGAGTACACACTCAGGGCAGATCCACATCCACAGAGATGACCTGTGGTGGGGCAGAGGGGGTCCCTTTGATTGTCTAGATGTCTCCGTGACCCGGGGCAATCTCCAAAACTCAGGCTTGGGCAAAATAGGCCTGGAGAGGCCAAGAAGGGAGAACGGCATTACAGTCAAGGGGAATAAACCATGCAGCTGAGATGAGAGGACAGGTCTTGCCCCAGCCCTCGTCCAGACCCTGGGGTCAAGACCTCCCAAAGGGGCCTAAAATCCTCACCAGGTCCCTACCTGGCTGCCAACACCCTGCTTTGCCCAAAGACCTGTGGCAAGCCTTCTCCATGCCAGACCGTGAGCTGAGCCCCAGGGCACAGAGTGGCTGAAAGAGCAGTCGTGCCCACAGATGCAGTGCATTTTTCAGACGCTCATCCTAGACTTGGAGAATCATAGACAGCTTTCTGGAGTGATTTACAGAATGAAAACAGCTAGTATTCCTGCGGCTGTATTTTGTGTGTATTTGTTTCCCTTAATTCAGTCTTCGCTAAGAGCATCTGGTTACCCCCACTAAGCAGATGAAAAATCTGAGGGTCGTTAGTTAACATGAGACTCCTTAGTTAAACAGCTACAATGTTATGGGGACTGGATTTGAACTCAGTTCAGTCTGCCTTCAGGAAGTGTGTTCTGATCCCCAGAAAGGGGTCCTTTCCTGTACCCGATCAAAGAGATGTTGCTGAGTTGCTGGGAAGCTGGCTGCTGAGGCAGGTTGGGGGCACAGTGAGGAGAGTTTTGGACCTCAATCCAAGGGTAGTTGGGTAATGGGAAGGACAGCCTTGATTTCAGAAATCCACCAGGGAGACCCATAACTGCAGCCTGCAGTGACTAGGAACCCTGAGGTTCAGGTCTGGAGGATCGCTCTAGAATATGCCTGAGCCCCACCTGCCTTTCACAGCCTCCTTTGGGATTCAGTCCCTGCAGAGAAGGAGTCAGGGGACCCAGTTTCTGACAGCCTCCTGAAAGCCTCTTCATCTTTTATGAGAAGCGAGATGGGGGCTTCTCAGCCAATAGCCAAAGCTGCCCTCAATGAGCTGTAATGACTCCTGATTGCTCCTTTGTCCCTGGGCTGCTTCTAAGCACCACTTCCTGTGGGGTGAGGAGGGGGAGGGGCTGAGAGTGGTGTGGGGGTCCACCAGGCCCTGCAGTGGTGATGGGCACCACTGCTTTCCCACTTCAGGAAATTGATGGCAGTTGGTTGGTTGGTTTTTGTTCTGTTTTCTATCACCCTAAAAGGGGAGTGTGTCAGGGGGGCTGAGCAGTCCTGGACTCTCAGAGATCCATGCATCAGGCACAGAGGAAGGGGATAAGGACAGGGGGATGGCTATGGGCAGGACCTTATAGTTCAAAGAGACTCTGCGAGGGGTGTCTGTGTGACATCAGACAGCTGGGAGATAAGAGACTCAAGTTGAGAGCATCATTCATGTGAATTCACCCAACAGTCATTTTTGAAGCACCTACCATGTGTTCGGGCACTGTACCTATAAACCCAGAGCTTTCTTATCACGAAAGGATCATCACAAGAGCTTGTTGTTGTTGTTGTTGTTGTTTAAGAGCTTGCTTTTTTGTTGTTGTTGTTTTTTGTTTTTTGGGCATCACTGCTCTCCGGTGGTGGGAGTAGGAGGCCCAGCCCCACTGCTGGAATTAAACCTCCGTCCCAGTGGGCCGCAGTCCAGCGCACAACCACTACGCCACCGGGGCTCAGCCCAAGAGTTTGATTTTTATTGAGCACTGTGTGCCACATGCTCAGCTGCATCCTCACTGCTGCCATCTTGTCTCCTGAATCCTCCCTTCTCCCTCCCGCCCTGTGAAGTGGAGGGGAGTGATGGGGTGAGAAGTGTTTCTCTCTGAACTTCTTCTGTTGACTGAGAGACGTCAAAGGTGGCTCATAACAAAGGGCATTGGAAGGGGAACAAGGACTGAGACACTGGGCAGGGGTTCTAGAGAGGGGAGAAGAAGT
>PVJH01034895.1:0-20207 GCA_004026705.1 Nesogale talazaci
AAGGTTTCCTCTGGTCACAGTAATTTTCTTTTTTTTGTAAAAGCAGTTTAGCTCTAACCTCATCTATTTCATCATGGCGGATTTAAGAGAATAGTGGGGAGGAAGCGCAGTGTGAGGCCATTTCCTGCCAGGGAAAAGTGCCGCAGAAACTGTTGCGATGTGGAACACAGCTTACAGGGACAGCGGTGTGGGAAAAACCCAAGTGGTTTTCTCATTTCAAAAAAGGTGCAATGTCGATCGATGACAAATCTCATTCTGAATATCTGTCAACTTGCCGAATGGGCAAAAATGTCTACTCATTGTGCATCTGGAGTTCATCCACCAGGTCAGATTGTTAATCAAGCTTTCTCGCTAGAGGATCTGAAAAGATGGTGTGGTAGTGGGTGACATAAAAGGCTTGATTGGTGGCAGGCGGGGGACTGATTTTCCCACCAGGACTGTGATCAGCTCATGCAGCCACCTCAGTGCACCAGTTTTTGGCAAAATAAAACCTCTTGCCCCACGCACCTGACTCCTCTGACCTCGCTCCGGGCGACTTCTTTTGGTTTCTGTCAATGCAGAGGAACAAGAAAGCACAGCCACGTGTAGAAGAGGTGGACTAAAAAACAAGCTCTCAGCCCTCCAAACAGATGAGTTTGAAGATATGTTTCCAAGAACTTCGCAAGTATTGAGTGTAATGGAGAAGACTTTGAAAGTGATAAAGTTGTTTTGTAAAAAAAAAAAAAAATTCAAGACATAGCTTTGGGGGAAATAAATAGTACGGGTTTTGGGGGTACCCCCTTGTATATTTGAATGCCCTGTCCACTTGCCTGTCGATGGCACTTTAGGGTGTCTCCTGGCTGAGGCTTCAGAAACACACGCACCTGCTCCCCGCTGCCTCCTCTGTGGTCTGGAGGCCATCCTCACTTAGTTCTTCTGGACATCCACCAGGACACGCGGCAAGTTTCTGACGTCAGCGTACGATGGAAAACAGCTTACATGCGCCAAGCTTCCTCACCTTCCACCAAATACACTGAGCAGGTTTTCTCTGTCCCCACCTTTACTATTTCTATCCAGGAAAAAAAGGCGGTGGAAAATAACTTTTCACATTTTTCTTTTCGAGGTGATTTCCAACTTCCTAACGGTGGCCAAAAAAAAAACAACCAAAAAAAACGTACAGTATTTCCATGTCCTTCCTTCAGAAGCCCCAGAGGTTGGCCTATCACTCTGCCCGCTTTATCACAAACTCATGTATGCGTGTGCGGGCCTGCGTGTGTGCCCGGGTGTGAGAGTCAATGACTGAGACAGACCCTGGACAGCGGTTTGGTAGATGCCGCCCCTGGGGGCGTGTGTGACGCTGCCCCGCACGATTCTGTTCAGGTTGCGCCCCCTGGGCTGGAACACACGGGTCCGATGCCGTGTCCTCAGGTGCACAGGCATGTGATAGCGCTCCTCACCTGGTGCACGTGGCCATCGTCCACATTTCCCCACGGTAACCCGAGGGGCGCTTTGCACGATCTGGGGAGAAACTCCATCCTTTTTAAACCCCGTTTTCCCACCAAGGTTTTGAAGTCACTCCTTTCCTCGCTCGTCATCCACGGGGAGACGCTGTGAGATTAGGCAAACACCCCCGTCTCCGCTTTCACTCCCCAGGGGTAGCCGGTCATGGATGATTCTGGCCTGAACCAGTGGAAAACAACGGCGCTTTTCGTTTATTTGTTTAAAGCTCCAGTGCTAATCTTAGTGTTCATCGGTACTTCATTCAAATCAAACTAAAATGGGGAAGGCCCTTGGCTATTTACTCTAGAAGTGGCCCCAAAGTCACCTTCAAACAGCAACAGGAGAAAACCTGCCAACTGGTGGCGGTGGCGGTAGTGCCAGCCTGCTAAGTGCAAGGGAACCCACCCCGCCAGAGGCCTGGGAGTCAGCCCAAAAAAGAGAAAAATAGCTCTCCTAAAAGCCTCCGCTTCCAGCCAAATCGCCCCAAACATGCTCAGCTGCAGGCGAAAGAAGATGCTCTGTATGCGCTGAGGATCTATTTCTAGAAGGAGCACATAAGGTCGGCCAGGGCAAGAAGGGGGGTCGGGGTCAAGTCAAGCAGGCAAGAATTCCTGGCCCCATGTTTTCTCTATGGACAAGGCAGACAGTGAACTCTGTCCTTGGGTTTCCAGAAGATCCTCTCACTCAACTCTCGAACACTCCCCAGACTATGTCTTGCTCGCCTGTTTGAAGACCAGACAGCCCAGAAAACCCATTGCCCTAGGCGGGGTTCGGAACACTCGGCCGTTTAACTAAAAGGGGTTTCTCAGAGTCCAGTCACCGAGTGGGTTGGCATACAGACAAGACTCCAATTCATAACAGACTAGATTTCAAAAGCTCTATTTGCAAACCACAGGGCCGAAGCGAGCGGGTTAGAGATTCTGGAACTGAACCCTTCACCCAGCCCGGAATCCTAGGCAAAGGCTTAGGCTTACGCCTCAAACTCAGGAACACAACTTGCCTGGCCTGACCCTGTCCATCTCAGTTCAGCAGAGTGGGGTATGCTTGACGTCGCTAACCACAGGCTCAGCAGTTCAAAGCCACTAGCCGCTCCTCGGGAGAAAAAGGAGGCTTTCAATTCCCATACAAAGTGACACAGGGGCAGGCGGCTAGAAGCAGGATGGACTCCGGGGCAGGGAGGTGTGTCAGGCACTGTCCTGAGTTCTGGGACACCAGCTTGCAGAAGCGAGAGCCATCTGTGTTGTCTGTGTTCAGGGACAGACCCAGAGGCGACCACAGCTCCGGAGGCCTGTGGAGGCCAGACCTCCCTGTTCCTATCTACTGGCTGACTGGATCTGAAGCCACAGCTCAAGGATCAGCACTATCTGCTCACCGGAGATCAAAGTCTGGCTGCAATTAGGCAAATTCCACTCAATGATATTTACCTGCCAGTGGTTATGTGGAAATGCCAACTGAGCTGGAAGGGAAACACCGCCTGCCAGCAGCTGTTCGGCCCTCTCCAGCCCACAAAGTAAGTTTCTCCGGTGTGCACCTCTTGTTTCCAAGTGTTGTCGGTCCCTTCCTCACCCTCGCCCCCACACAGTCCTTCATAGATACATGTTTCTACAGAGGACGGCATTCTCAACGGGTCACGTCGTCTGCCTGAATCTCCAACTCTGAAAATGAGCCTTTAAATACTTGACACACTTACGGTGTTCTATCATACGTCATCAGGGTTACGATAGCATCAACAGCGTTGTAAAGTCATCAAGGTTTTCTGTGCTAAGAAAAAAAAAAGCTGCTGGCCCAACGCTAAGATGTCATCAATGGTAGGCCCTGGTCCAATCTCAAACCGGCTAAAATGTGGACAGAAACACCTCGTGGGGTCCACGACAAAGGGCAATTGCAGCTAGTCGGCCATGCTTGGGGGCACAGTGTGCTAGGCACCCTGCACATGAGCGGGGATGAACGTGAAGCGATCAAATCCCTCTACCAGCCCAATGCGGAGAAAGAAACCAAAAAGCTCTTCTCATGAACCATAGAGGAGACTGCAAATTAAGCGCAATGCGATTTCCAAACTGGACTCATTCCTTCTTCCACCCCAGGCTCAAAATCCAGACTTCCCTCTTCCGTCTCCCTCTCCCAAGTCCCAGCGTCCAACCAAGTAGGGCCTGCACTCTCTCAGTGTCACTCCTACGCTTCTCAGGATAAAGACTGAAATTCTCTCCGAGCTTGCCCTCTAGCCTGTCCACGTTCCCTTGACTCTAATTGGGGCCCCCAAGCCCCAGCTCCATTGCCCTAACTCGGCCTTCTGTCGGGGCTGGGGCCTCCCCAACTCTAAGGAACCGTCAGCTTGCCCACGTCTTTCATGATCAACCTCACCATGCTCCTCCACCCCAGCCTCCATCACTGCGCTTGAAACAGATCGGCTCACATTTTTGTTCGTTTACTTTCCTGGCTACAAGCAGAAGCAACGCTGTTGTGCCGGCTGGGCAGCTGTGGGGCCAGACAATTAGGGGATCCAAAATGCCCTGAGCCTTGATATAAAAAGTCCCCTGGCGTTAGAATATTATAGCTTGCGTGTCTCTAGCCTCCGCTCCTCCCCGCCCCCCATTCCCCCAGGATGCCGCCTTCCCAACACCATGGTTTATATCTGTCTTTTTAAACAAATATTTAATATCTCAGGAATGCTACCAAGGGCGACAGCTCTGAACAACAAGGAGCCGGCTTGCACTGGGGACGATGAGAGGCGGGCAGTTGTCTCCGCCGTGAAAACCCAACAGTCGCCCCTGTCAACAATGCCCCATCCATCAAACTGGGCAGAGGCTGGGAACAGGACCCTTGCTGGAAAGAAAAACACCAGTTTCCCAAGATTGTAAAAGTCCAGGAGGTCCCGGCTGGGCCTGAGCCGGCTTACCACTTAGCCTTGCCCACGCCTTCCACCCTCCAGAAACTCAATATAGTGGATTGACACCCTCCTTCCTCCGGGGTGGGGGACGCACGCACGCACGCACGCACACACCAACTACATTAAACAGCGGCTCAAGAGACCCTGGGATGGGGCCACTAGGCACGGAGGCAAGGGAGGATGTGTGACCAGACATCCCGCTTTTGGTGGCACAGCCCCCATCTTAAACAAATTTCCCCATGTCCCCCAGCGTTTTTTAAAAGTCTCGATTTTTTGAAAGAATGCACAACAAGCAAGGGGACGGGGAAGGGAATATACCTCTATACCGCCGCCCCCCAACCCCGCCCCGCCAAGGTCAATGTTTCCCGCTTTACCAATGTTAAAATCTGATCACTTTAGCAGTGGACAGGCAGCGGGTGGCCCCCACCGCCCGGCCCACAGCTGTAGAACTCCACCGTGCAGGCTCTGGCATGCCCTCCACGTCTGCGCCTCCAGGGTGGCCTCGGTGGTTGCAGCGGGAATGCATGCGCCCCCAGCAACGCTCCCCAGCGCCCAGCCGCCCATGTGCCCACGTGTTGTCCTGGTCCTGTCGGCGAAGCCCGAGTGTGCCGCTGTCTTAGAGAGAATGTTGGGTGGCACTGCAAGGCTCAGTAGCTCGTGTGGATTGCCAATGCACTGCGCTGGATTCTTTAAGCCAAACCCAGACTCGGAATCCATCAAATTCACGGTGACTTTACAGGACAGAGAAGGCGCCCTGGTGACCTTGCATGTTAAACATTGGGCTGCTGACTGCAAGGTTGATGGTTCAAATCTTGGGGGGGTGGGGGGGAGACGAGTCTGTCTGCAGTCTCAGTAAGTGGATTCTTGGTTGCTTGGGCCGTGGCCGGGGGAGGGTAGGTGGAAATAGGTGCTAATAACGATGAGTACAAGGGTGACCGTGGTGATGATTGGACAGTTCTTTTTGATGCGACTGAACTATTGAACGGTATGCGCTGTAAATTGTAAAAGTGAGAAGGGAGTGCTGGTGGGGTCGTGGACAAGGGAAGGTGGGTGCTTTCACAGGAAAAGGACGTCTGGTAATCTGCTTCCCCCCAAATGATGGCCTAGGACCCCTCGTGACCTGGAGAATCACTATGAGTCGGTGTCAACTCCAGGACGCATGATCACAGCTTGGGAGAAGTGATTTTTAACGAGGCGTCGTGGATAATGCTAAGTAGGGGGTGGGTTGAAGCTGAGCTGGTACAGCCAGAGTGCGCATCCATCCTGGGGTGCGGGGCGTGATGGGTGAGGAAATAGAGCCGTGCTTGTGTGCTGGCAGCTTGCCTACCTGGCAGCTGAGTGGACGCTACTGCACCCCACTTCCAGTTGTCACAGGGCATATTCAAGAGGTGGAAAGGATCGCCTCTGAGTGTGACCTTGTCCTTTGGAGAGCTCTTGCCATTTTAAATGGCTTAAACATATATAGCTAGAGCTACTTTGATGAATACCGTTTAGAAGTTTAATATAAGGAGGCAGAGGCAGAACTAACCCTAAGCCACGTGGAGAACAATAATCTATGTGAGAACA
This sequence comes from Nesogale talazaci, assembly GCA_004026705.1. Lineage (NCBI taxonomy): Eukaryota > Metazoa > Chordata > Mammalia > Afrosoricida > Tenrecidae > Nesogale > Nesogale talazaci. The sequence goes on from PVJH01034895.1 coordinate 5,933, forward strand.
ATCTGTTTTTCCCTCAGTGTTCACACAGCTTCCCCAAAGGATTCAAGAGAATTGACAAGCGACTGGTCAACGTGCACAGTCCTCCAGGCCATTGACGCGGATTCTATCTGTCGGCATTGAGCCAAGACCAGAGGCTGAGGTCACCACTGCAGAGGTTTTAGTCAGCCCTTTTGATACATTGATGATCTGTTGCTTAAAAAACCAAACCAAAACAAAACAACACCCCCCCCCCCGTCACCCCCAACACTAGTGACAGTGTGAACTATCTGCCTTAGAGATAGTCTCTGGCAAAGAACCCAGTTTGGCCCCTCTGTCCTTTGGTCACTCTCTGGGCTCGAGAGGACACACCAGGGAACTCCCTTGCTCTCTAGTTGCGTCACAGGCAGGAGCTGGAAGGGGGCGGAGGCAGCTATGACACCCACCTTCTGCTTCATCCCCTCTGCCAAGGCCTCGCTGGGCTGCCCCCACTCTTAGCAGGTTTCAGCAACACTGGGCTCCCCTTTGTTCCCTCAGGCCCAGAGGGGTGAGGGGGTCTCACCATCGCCGTCCCTGGTCCTCCCTCCACCCTGCCCTTGTAAAGTGGCCTCTTCCTTATGGGTTCAGTGGGTCCCTGACGGCTCGGAACGGAGCCTCAGTAAATAAGAGGAAGGGAGAGGTGGGAGGAGGGACCCAGAAGGACAGCTCCATCTTCACATTCACGGCCACTGAGTCGATTCTAGTACCTGGTCACCACTCTATGGGTTTCCCAGACCGTAACTGGGAAGAGGGTGGTAGAAGGGGAATCCTCGATTTCCCAAGTGGATCTCATGTTCCCCTTTGCAAGAATAAACAGGCCTCCAGGAGACTGAGGGCAGGGTGTCAGTCATGAGAGAAGGGCCTTGAAAGGGATGCATGGTCATCCATGCAGCTCCTACGTGACCTGCTGGTTGATAAGACTCTTATTGTTTCTTTACACAAGACAAAAAAACAAACAAACCCCAATTCCAAATGAGAAACCTCCTCGGCCTCTTCAAGCTTTCGCTATGGCCAGAGCCCGTGCTGACTGGAGTGAAAGGTGACCCATTTTGGGTTTCCTGCATCTGCATAAAAACGTTCCGTCTTCAGGCAGCCCGGCAGAGGGTGCCAGGTTGCAGCCCCCCCCTGCAAGAGATTCCACCAGCATGTCACGTCTTCCTCAGGCCTCCCAGGGGTCTTTGGGGGGCTGGTTCCTTGCTGATTCAGGATCCAGAGAGGCACTTGGCTCAGCAGCTTTCTTCCCTTGCTGCCAGCAGTAATGAAGAACTGGCGAAATACGTCCCTCCTGAAGGGGTCAGGGCTTTTGTGGTCCAGTCAGAGCTCAGCGCTGCCCCTCGGAGTAACCAACATGCAGAGGGAGGCCTATTTTTCACACAAGTAGTGCAGGTTTATGCGACTCTGTGCTACTTTAAAAAAAATCACTTCTATTTTCTTGGGCCGATACATTCCAACAGAAATTACATTTTACTCTTGATCAGTGACCAACTTTGGTCCACAGGAAGGACGCGACAGGCTCTTCCTACTTCAACGAACTGGATTGACCCAGCAGCTGCAACAACGGGCTTAAGCCCAGCCTGGTGGTGAGGACGGCAGACGGCTGTTTGCTTGTAGACCGAGTCACTGGGAGAACGCTGGCTCCACGAGGCTGGACGGCCGACTCAACAGCCCCCAACAACGAAGATGACAAACAGGAGTCAAAAGGTTCCTTCAAGTCAACAAGATAATATCTCAACAACAATGTGGCGGTCAAGTGCTTATGTTAATTTCATGATTGGGATGGAGGGTGGAGTCTAGCCTGTCAATCTGGAGATAGCCATTGAGTCGCCAAAGAGGCCTCCGTGTGGGCATGGCTTTCTCCTGAGACTTCTGGGAAATCTCGCGATATTTCCCTCGTGGAGACGAGAAGCTATCTCCTCAGTTGTTGGGAGTTAGTCTCAGAGACGATGAATTATGGACAAGACAAGATGGCAGAGTCCAAGGAGCTGAAGGAGCCGGAGGATAAGCCACATGGCCTTGCCCTGAGGGAACCAGACCTCTGAAGCTGGAGAAGCCACGTGGAGACTCCTGTCAGCGCTGAGCTGCTTCTACCACCACTGGATGCTGTTGATGGAGCCTGAACCCTGGAAGTGAGGAGCCATGGGGAGACCCTTGCTGGCGCCGGGTTTCTGCACCCACTGACCGGTGACTTCGTGAGTAGGAAGGAGACGTTATAGACTGTATTGGGCATATGAGCTAATATCGGACTTATGCCTTTCAACTGGACAGGGTTGGGATACTTTCTCAATGTCCCATCCCTCTTGTATATAAACCATACCCTTATATCCATATGTGTGTCTCTGAATTGTCTCTCTAGTTCAACCCAGCCTGACACCGAGAGCAGTGGTTCTCAACCTTCCTTCAATGTACTTCCTCATGTTGTGGTGACACTCCTCCCTCCCCCGACCATAAAATTATGTTCATTGCTACTTCACAATTGTAATTTTGCTACGGTTATGAACCGGGTGACCCCTGTGAAAGGGTCATTCAACCCCCAAGGGGGTCTTGACCCACAGGTTGAGAACTGCGGATACAGAGCATGAGAACCAGCTTTTAAAAGATGGGTTTTATTTTTGAATGATTAGTACTCGCTGCCAGGGGGTCAGCTCTGACGCTTGGCAATCCGCGAGGACCGAGCAGAACTACCCCTCGAGGTTCCTGGCACTACAAATCTTTACAGCAGTAGACAATCTCCTCTCTGTGAAGCAGCTGATGTGTTCGAACCGTTCGTTGACCTTGTGGGGAGCAGCTCAAAGCATACGGCACGACACCCCCAGAGCTCCTTCTGGGTAAGTCCCGACCTCAACGTTCAGCAAACCCGACCCAGAGTCCGGGAGTCCCTTCTGACTCCTCGTGGCCCTCGATCGGGTTTCTTTACGGGGTCAGATGCATCCTCTCTTTCAGGAGCGGCTGGTGGACGTGCACCTGGACCTCAGGGTTAGCAGCCCAATGCCGAGCCCACTGCGCCACGAGGGCCCCTGCATACACTGGCACAACGGACCAGAAAAGCGTAGGAAAGCGCGCAGTGGACATTCTGACACCACCCTCGGGTCTCCTTCCCTCCCCCAGTTGTTGGATGGACGTCGACTCTGTGACCCCATCCGTGGGTGTCAGGGCCCACGGTCCTCTAGGACTTTCCACCGGCTGATTTTCCAGGAGGTCACTGGTTTGGATTTGAACCCCCAGTGGAGCACCTTCACGCACAGCACCACCCAGGGCCTCTCACAGGTACCTCCTGAGATCCGTTTCCTGCATATTCTTCCAGAATGCCTTTAGGCAAACCCACGCAGCCATGAAGAGGTGACACAGATAACTTTTAAGCTAATCGTCCCCAGGTGCTGGGGGCACTGACCGGAGTGATATTCAAATTTCAACTCATTTAATTCTCACGCACAGCCCTGAGAAGGAGCTGTGAGTCCCGAACGCAAATGGCCACTAAACATATGCAAAGATGCTCAGCTGCTCTAGAGGTCCAAGAACTGCAAATGGAAATGCTACCTGCGCTGCTCACAGCGTCTCATCTCTCACCCAGCGGGCAGTCAGCATGCCTAGCCACGTGGAGGTCGGTGCAGACTCGCACGCATCCTGCTGGTGGAAGCGTGAATCGCTCCAAACTTTGAGAAACCCTAGCTGGCAGAATTTATTAAACTGTTAAAACGTAGGCACCCTTTGATTCTATGGAGAAAAATGGAAGCTTCCGAACATAATGTTTTATGTACTTGGGCACACGTGGAAGCATTGTTCGAGTGGCGAAACAACAAATTGGAAGAGACCTGAAATGGTTGGATAAATGTCACCTTCGTCGTAGAGCTTATTAGGCGGCGAATGCTGTGTGCCAGTCAAGGATATGTTGGAACTAGATGAACTGTCTATGTGTGTATTGGCAATCTGCGAGACCTTTATAAATCTGTAAGTTAGCTCTACACAAGGAACTTCAAAAGATATGGAGAAACCCCTCTTTTTTTTGTTGTTGTTTTAACAGATTTCTTCTCTCACACTGTAGGAGGCTGGGAGCTGAGACTAGGGGCACGAGGTCTAGAGAGGATTTCTCTCTGTTGGAGAAAGGCTCTTCTCTCCCTGTTAGCGCCTGTGGTCTAGCATTCCTTGGGAATCTCAGCATCAGTCTTCCCCTGGCGCTAGGTTTGCAGCTGCAGGGACCTCAAGCACACAGGGTGGGTTATTCTCCCAGTTCTTCCTTTTGTACAATAGTACTTTACAGCATGGTACAATTTAATGGTTCAAACCCTTTAAATTCGTACTCAAGAGCTGCAATCATTACCATAATCAATGTCAGAACATTTCTGCTCATACTTAATGTTCTTAACGCCTCATTTGCCCCCATCCTCCCAGCCTTTGCCCCTAGGGCTTTCTTAATCCAGTCTCTGTAGATTTGCCTATCCTGAATTTCATATACTAAAATCACACTAAACACAAACAGGACACAAACAAATACAAACAACGGTGACTAGGCAAACAATCCTTATCGCACAGAAAAAAAAAATCTGAACGAGCATCACAGTTAACAAGCCTTTAACGATTCACACGGTGATGGGTCTTGTAAGTTTAAAGCCATCTCGGGTCCGGCAAGGGTCGGGGCGGGGCCTGCGCGACCTTAGGGACTTCCACCGGCAGCGTCCACCTTGATTAAGCACAACTCTCCGGGCAAGAGGAGCCCTGGCTGTGGTTAGTGCTGGGCTGCTAACTGCAAGGGCAGATGTCCCGCGGCGCTTTAAAATGAAAATAAATAGATTACCATACTATTTTTGCGTTCTATGAAAACTTCTGTTGCTCCATAAAGACCCAATTTCAACACCCCCCCTCCCCCACCCCCGGTCAATGGTCAATGGTGTCCCGTTAAAAATCTGGTCACTCTCCTATTCGAACACTATGAGTGGGCAGAGACGCGACGCCAGTGATCTTTTTTTTTTTAATATCAGGGCACAGCGCGCAGACACACCAGAGGGAATTCCACGACCTGCCACAGGTCCTAGCCTAAGTAATGGCCCCCGGAGCCCCAAAGTGCGACGTTGGGGTGGCCTGCACGTGCAGCCACCCTCGAGCCGCCCGCCCTGCGCGGCCAGGACCGGGGAGGACAAGGTTGCGCACGCGCAGCCCCGCCCTCCCGACAGCGGCCCGCCACGTCACGGGAGGGGGCGGGCTCCAGGGAGCGGAGGAAGCGGAAAGGCGCAGGCGCGCGACAAGCCCTCCCCCGGAAGTCCTGTCTGTCTGCCGAGCCTCCGCCCGGAAGTGCTTCTGCTGGTAGCGGGCGTTATGGCCTCAAGGTTACTTCGCGGAGCGGGAGCGTTGGCGGCGCAGGCCCTGAGGGCCCGCGGTCCCAATGGGGTGGCCGCCGTGCGCAGCATGGCGACTGGAGGTACTCGGCCCGGGGGGGGGGGGGCGCGCCGGGGGCCGGCGCCGGGGACTCGGGGCCCGGGGTGGTGCTGGGTCTGCCGAGGGCGCCGGCTGGGCCGCTTTGCGGGGCTCCAGGGACCGCCCGGCCGCTCCCACTGCTTCGGGGCCCGCGGGGGTCTCCCGGGAGCCCCGGGCCCTTGCCCTCACCTCCCGAATTGACGCGAAAGAATCACGCCCGGAGGGGCCGGGTGACCTTGGGGGCCAGCGGTTGCATCCGGAATGGGGAGCGCTAGGTCACCTAATGAACCTGTGCCCCCCCCTCCCCCCCAAAGGGTCCTGATGGAACATTGGCCACGGTGGTAGAAGGGGCAGGAGACACCCCCAGTGCTGCCACATGTGGCCTCACGGCCCGACGCACCATGGGAGCCCGTGAAGGTGTCTTTGGGGAGCTTGTGAGCAGTACCCCCCGTGCAAACACCCCCGCTCAGCAGATGCGTTCCAACCTGCGCGTGGTTCGCTGTGTTCTCTCCTAGGCGGCATCCCTACGGACGAGGAGCAGGCGACGGGGCTGGAGAGGGAGATCATGTTGGCCGCACGCAAAGGACTGGTGAGAAGCGATTTCTTCCTTTGCTGGAGCTCCTGGCGGGGGTGCGGCTAGAGCAGTCTCCTCAGCAGGGCCTTGGAACCGAAAACCTGGCCTGTGGGAACTGCGCCTCCCTCCCCCCCCCCCACCATCATTTGGGGTAATAACTCAATTTGCTTCTTTTTCTTTCTTTTTAGGATCCATACAATATGCTAGCCCCGAAGGCAGCTTCAGGCACCAAAGAGGACCCTAATTTAGTCCCTTCCATCACCAACAAGCGGATCGTGGGGTGCATCTGTAAGTACTCGGGCAGCATCTCACCTGTTCTCTGGATCCACCTAGGCCTGCGCACCAGCTAGGAATGAAATGGGATAGCTGCAGGCGGCTTCCGATCGTTGGTGTGAGTGACCCGGTAAAGGGGACACGTATGTAAATAGGTTATTCTCAACATTGAGGCCTAGGCCCTCACAAGCCTTACCATGCCTCAGTACGTCGTCGTCACTGGAAAAGGGGCAGAGAAACAACATTGGAACAGGAGAAAGCCTTCCTATTCTGAATGTATTTTTGAGGCACCTTCTCTGTGCTGGACACCTTTTTAGGTATTAAGGACACTTACCACAGTGGGTCTCACTGAGGTTTTAGCAGGCAAGGAAATTGTTAGAACCTACGGTGTCCTGGTGGCGTGGTCTGACAAGCATTGACTCACCAGTTCAAACCCACCAGCAGCTCTGTCAGAGAGCTCAAACGCTCTGTCTCTGTAAAGATCGATAGTCTCTGGAACCTTGTGCGAGGTTACTTTGAGTCGGAGTTGACTTGATGGTCGTGGGGCTGACCTGGTACCGTGACTCTGCCGTGAGGTCGATATAGTCTCCGGTGAACTTTGGGGCTTTGACTTTTTCGTCTGAAGAAAAGGGAGAATCAGCTTGAACTGGCCTCTCACAAGTGAACCATACTTGGTTCCTAAGTTTTTGAGGGGAAAGAAAGATCATTGTTGAAAGCTATCCCTTTCCAAGTTAGACAGCCTTCGGTTTTCCTTTTCCTTCCAGGTGAAGAGGACAACAGTGCTGTCATCTGGTTTTGGCTGCACAAAGGTGATGCCCAGCGATGCCCTAACTGTGGCACCCATTACAAGCTGGTGCCCCACCAGTTAGCCCACTGAGCCCCTGCACGCACGCACTCTAAACGTTTTCTTCTCTTCAATAAAGACTGGCCATGGCATTGGCTCCTTCTCCCATGACTGAATGGTCTTATTTCTCTGCTGTAATTTTGAAGAAATGGGCGATTCGTATATTAGGAACAGTTAACTCTTTACATTAGCTCCCTGAGCATTTTAACTGCTCAGCCATCACTGCCTGGATTACGATACAACTAGCTTGGGGACCTCAGCGGGTAAGGGTTGTAACACTGGTGTCACAGCGGTAGGAGAAGCATGGCCTGTGGAGGCAAGCTGACCCGACTTCAAATACTGGCTTCATCATTTAGCTGTGTTGCTGTGGTCTCTTAGACTCGGTTACATTTCTGGAAAAGACCCCTGAAAAGGATAGATGGACTGCTAACAGATGTAAAGAAGCTGGCACTCAGCAAGTCCTCATGGAGGGTTCCAGACAAGGGGGTTTGTGAGAGTGGTTTTAAAGGACCTTGAAGAATTGAGCCATGATCAAGGCAGAGTTCATAGACTTGACACCAGTAAGAGCTAGACTGTGGGACAACTCCAGGAACCAATGACTATTTGCAAGGAGGGTGTGAAAAAAGGGTAGGGGGAACCCATACAGGAAAATGGGAGAGGCCAACCGACAGCAATGTGCCAACTCTGACTTTTTATTTGTGAAAACGAGAGTTGTCATCATTTGAATTCTGGACATTTGAAGGATTTAAAAATGGATTTATTAACTTTCCAGGGCAGCTAATGGAGTGGACTGGAGCCCCGAGGGTACACTGGGTCATGAGTTGGGATGCTAACTAACCACAGGTCAGCGTTTCAAAACCACCAGCCCCTCCATAGAAAGGGGAGGCTTGCGATCCCACTCAGTGGCAGAAACCCTGCTGGTGGTGGCATGGTTTAGGTGTTGGGCTTCTAACTGCAAGGTTGGTGGTTCAAACCAGGAAGTCGGCTACTCCAGGGGAGAAACGATGAAGTCATCTTGCCTTAAAAGATTATAATCTGGGCTGAGCTCCGGTGGCGTGAGTGGTTGTGCAGAGCTGCAGCCCATGGCAGTTCAAGCCCAGCGGCGGCTCTCAGTAGCAGCACTGGGTACCTCTCACGACCACCAGAGGGCAGTGATGCCCACAAAAACAAAAAAAAAAGCTATTAAGAAGGTCCACCTGATCATTAAAACATTAAAAAAAAAAAAAGATTATAGTCTGGGAAACCTAGGTGGGGTTGCTGTGAGTGGGAGTCCACTGGGTGGCAGTTTTTTGGCTAGTGGAATTTTTTTTTTCTTGAGTTTAATTTTGGCTTTTTAGGGATGAACGCCAGGTCTGGGATTATGATTGAAATAGGGTGAGGAAAGTGGTTTGGGACATAGATAAAACAATGATAATGATAGCAGTGTATCCAATCATGATTGTCCAACTCTCAAATGCTCTAAACAAGACGTCCCAGTAATGATCCTCAAGAGTGGTCTGAAGGTTGCCAAGAAGTCCCACTGTATGCCCTCCTGCATTTTCCTTTTCCGCCCATTCCCCTTTTAAATAGAAAGGCTTGATCTGGGTTCTTCCTCGTTTCCAAGGAAGATGCTGTTTTTGCCCTCTGCCGTCCTAACATTCTATGCATGTCCAGTACAGCTCTCTTGCTGCCCCTCCCCACTCCCCCGCCACCAAAAAAGTCCCATGTTCTAATCCCAAGAACCTACGTTAGAGACCTGCAGAAGAATGAGACTGCTAAACAACTCATTTAAAGTAAGGCAATTAGCCCGGACGGTTATCCAGTGGACCCCTCATCACGGGGGAGGCAGAAGAGCATCAGCAGAAGATGTGAAGGAAGAATGCTAAGAGATGCAACTTTGCCGCCTTCGGAGGAAGGGGTTAAAAGTCAAGGAAGATGGACAGCCTCCAGAACAATGGTTCTCAACCTTCCAAATGCCACGGCCCTTTAATACAGCTCCTCATGTGTGGTGACCCCCAACCATAAAATGGTTTTCGTTGCTACTTCATAACTAAGTCTGCTACTGTTAGGAGTTGGGTGACCCCTGTGAAAGGGTCCTTGGATCCCAAAAGGGGTCGCAACCCTCAGGTTGAGAATCGCTGCTAGAAGCTGGAGGAGCTGGTGGCAGATGGGTTCCACACTGGGCTGATATGCACAAGCTCAACCAGCCGGGAGGCACACGAGGCTTCGTACCGGAGAGATAGGCTTTCAAACCCACAGGGCAGTTCTTTCCTGCCCTCCAGGGTTGCCAGGGGTAAGAACCCTCTAGCAGGGAGTCTGGTTTTTCTAGAAGTTGCTTCAGAGACGCATGCAGCCCTTTGGATCTCTTGATGATTACCCAGTTGGATCAGTGTTAGATTTCTAACCAACGGACATATAAAATGGACGTGTCCTCTTAAGGCAGCAAATTTGTAGTAACTCTGGCAACAACAGAAAACACAAATCCTTGTAGTTGTTCCTGACCATGTAGACGGCATAGAACTGCTCCAGGGGATTTCCAAGGTTGTAAACTTTGAGGATGTCACCTGGCAGAAACTTTCTCCAGTGGATTTGAACTGCCGTTCTTGTGGTAGGCAGTCAACGTAATCACTGCCCCTGAGGCTCCTTAGGAAACAGACCAATAAACTCAACTTTTGCCTCCTGGGTCAGTCATTCCCAGTCTTGGTGGCACATTAGAATTGCCTGGGAACCTGCAAAGAAACTGCCCAGGTCTGCAAAGCGGGATCTGGGGGTGGCCCCCTTGCAGCAGTCACATTTTGGTGACTTGAAGAGCAGTGAAGGGTGAGAACCGCTGCTTTAAGCTCGCCAAGCATACTGGCGATAACTTAGCCTGGGTAATACGGAGTATGAGCGGGCAGAAAGCAAAAGTAACAATCCTTTGTCTTACTTAGCGGTGTAGAAATTGGGTTCTACTTTCTCTCACCAAATACTGGAAGTTGTAGTCTAGTAGTATTTACTAAATCTTGGTTTTATGGAAAAGTAGAGTGAATTTTTTTTTCCTTAGAGGCATGTGAAGGGTAAGTTGCCAGCCTGATGCAAGTCACTATCATGACATTCTCAGTATCTACCTTATGGCCCATCCAGGTCAGGATATGAAGATTTCTACCAGCCCTCATTTCAAGTTTTGTTAACTATTCCCATAAAAAAGATCCAGTGCATAATTCATATGCTGTCTTTGGCTTTTCATCTCTCTTTAGCCTCTGTTCTAAAATCGTTCCTGTTTTGCCTTTTTTGGGGGGGTGGGGTGGGGTGAGGAGAGCGGCATCACTGCCCTGGTGGTAGTAGGAAGCCCAGCCTTGCTCCTGGAGAGCTGCTGCTGGATTTGAACTGCCAACCCTGTGGGCTGCAGTCCCACAAACAACCAGTAGGCCACTGGGGCTCAGCCTGTTTTGCCTTTTTCTGACCTTGACACTTGAAAAATCACACCAACCGTTTGGTTTTGTCTGGTCCGATGTCGCCTCACAATTAGATCATCCTGGGCCGTGATGTGCTCTTGTCTGACTGACCACAGTCCTGATGAAGGATGACTCGGTCACTGGAGTCAGCTCGTGCCAGCCAGGCTGCTCTGTAATAACTCACACGCAGCCTCATGGGGCTCTATGTGGAGACCGATAATACTTGGAGACGCCTGTTTTCCTATTCTGTGGATCTTAATCGGTTGCTTTCATTCGTTACAGATTTGGCTAGTAGGGACCTGTTCAACCGTCCCCTGAAATGTCCCTTTTGTTCTTGGAGCATTTCCTTTCTGGCACTAAGTGCTCCTGTTAGTAACCTGGCGGGCAGGTGCTGTTATCACCCCCAGGTGTGAGAGGGAAAAGCCCACGGGCAGTGACATGTACATGACTGTCTCAGGAACTGTGCACTGATCCTAAAGTGTGGCAGCAGGATCATTTGGCTTCAGAGGCTGAACTCATTTTTCTCCATTTTGAAATGATTTTAGACTGATTAAAAAAAAAAGTTGCCAAAACCATAGCATTTGTTTACCATCACCTATGCCCTGGGGGAATGAATCTAAAGCCATTACTTCACATAACCACATGAACATTGATACCATACAATTAACTAGCCAACAGCCTGTATTTGGATTTTGTGAGTTTCCCCATGGAGGTCTTTTTCCAGTCCAAGACTTTCCGTGGTGGCTGTCAAAGCCTTCTAAGCTTCCATCTGTCCATTTCACAGCCATTGGCGGGTCACGTGACTGCAACAATTACGATGGCAATTGCTATTTTTCCATTAGACCTTCCACACACAGTAATTGGAATTCTCTTCTCCCCGCTGTACGTAATTGCCCAGTGATTTGTTTACTTCCGTGGATTTGTGATTCGCACTTTACCATAGAGCTCACATCCATCACCTTTGGCCTCTTTCAAGTTGGTTCCTGGGCCTTTTGCTGAGACTTTATCTGTGTTGGAACACTTCCCAGTCTTACACCCTAAGACAGTCCAGGTTCATCATTTCTCCGGTGGCTCTAGAGTCCCTCCAAGAGCTCTGAGTCCTTTTATTCAATGGTATTTAGAGACCAAGATTGGGAGGCTCTGTGCTCACTGCCACTGGTGTGTCACAGCTCCCGGGCCCTCTCAGTAGACAGAGCAAGGAAATAGATTTATTCTGACCTTCACCCCTTGCCCCCAAATGTTTCAGTATTCGCTTACATAGTAAAAGCCATGCGTTCATTCTTAAACTCGATTCCAACCCAGCTCGAGATCTTCCTAGCCTGACTCTCCAACTTTTCTTCCAAGCGTGAAATATGCATCATGATGCAGAAGGCAAAAAAAGGGCTAGGGGGCCAAGGGCCTGGACCAAAGGCAACAGTCCATAGTTTAGACAGGTGATTTCACCAGACGGTGGGAAAGCGGGGAGAAGTGTGGCAGAACCAAGGCCGTCATGCTTTAGATCCCGGAGCTAGTGGGGAGCCAGGGTGACAGCAGTGGTCATGGAAACAAGAAGGGGGAAGGGGAGGCACTCACAACAGCCAACTGTAACTGACCAGGGGAGGAAGTGGTCTGTTCCAAACCTGTGTGGTCGGGAGAAAGTGGTAATGTTAGGTGGCCAGCCTGGGGACTGGTGCATCCATTGCGCATGTTCAGAGGCTCAGGCGTCCTGCCAGGAAGGGGTGGTGCACCTAGGTGGGCACTGCACCTGGACTGGCCCATCCAAGCCAGGTGAACTTGAGTTAGCCACAATGCAGCACAGCGGGCTCTGGCTGGCTTCTGTTCCCTTTACTGTAGAACCTGACGCTGCTTCTAACTTTTCGTCAAAGACACTGGGATCACAAACCAGGCTTCGGTGTGAACTCTTTCTCTCGCAAAGCCAAGGACTGAGGTGTGTCTCTCACGAGAGACTGAACAGAACTGGAGGAAGCGCTAGTCTGGGGGCGCCCAGAGGGGCTGTCTAGATCCTCCCCCCTTGGCAGCAGGGGCAGGCTGTGCCTCACAATACAAGACACCCGGGGCAGAGCAGGCCTCACTGCGTAGTCTTGCCCCTCCCACCTGATTTCCTTGCTTCTGGGCCTTTCCTTGCCCGCACAGATCCTGAAGGCCACCACACAGTTTTGATCCAATCTCCCTGTGGCTAGTTACCCCTCATTGAGGGCAGCGTTATCATTCTCAAGGCCTTTCATACCTAACCTTCGCTTTCTGTTCCCATTTACATTTTAGACAAACAGAAGCGGTTGCCCCCTGACTTGGCATTACTCCCGTCCACAACTCCCAGTTTTGAGTGCCTCCCTTTGCCGAGAATACCTTTGTCCTGTCTAACCAACAGGATCCCTGCTGTGTAGTTACTGTGCATTGTGTTGCTAACTTTAAGGTCAGCAGTTTGAAACCACCAGCCTCTCCTTAGGAGACAGAGCTTTCTACTCCTGGAAAGGAATTATAGTCCAGAAATCCACAGGGGTAGTTCTACCATGCCCAGTAGGGTCCCCGAGAGTCGGCATTACAGAGTTTGATTTGGGGGTGGGGTGGGGGGTGTCTCTCTCACAAGTGAGCTGACCTGCTGTTGCGGTAGATGTCATTCCTCTCGGCTCCAGAACTGACAGGGCCTGCCTTCTTCCTGGCCTGACATTTCCGTCTCGGGGTGGGCTGGGTAGGGTGGTTCGGATCTCACTCCCCTGGCACACACTGCAGGTGCTCCAGTGCTTCAGAACTGACAGGGCCTGCCTTCTTCCTGGCCTGACATTTCCGTCTAGGGGTGGGCTGGGTAGGGTGGTTCGGATCTCACTCCCCTGGCACACACTGCAGGTGCTCCAGTGCTTAATGAGCAAAGGTCACTTTCCAAATCCTCATTTCCCTCTCGCTGCTTTCTGCTCTTTAGCGCCCAGCTCACCCCCCTCTCATCTCTCCTCTTCTGAACGGAGGAATCGAGTCTGCCCCGTGGGTGGTGGCTGCAGGCCTCAGCCCCTGTGAGATGAGTGCGCAGAACAGATGACAACACTGGAGTCCCCGGGCCCAGGCCTGCTCTGCAGCCTGGGGCTGAGCCCTGGGCAATCCCAGGAGGCAATCCCACGAAGCCGGGAATTCTGCCGTCCGTCAGGTTCCATGCCTACTCTCCTGGGGCCCCGCCAACCATGGAAACGCCCTCGGCTGAACCAGAGTCAGCGCCAGGCTGCTTTTTCTCGTGAGTCCCCCCAGGACTGAGGAGCACGCAGCAGTACAAAGAGCCACCAGAAGACACGGACACACACTGAGCTTTGTCCATAATTATTACTATAATGATTTACAAAAAAAAGTTTTCTTTCAGGCAACTGTGTTAAATTATTGTACATATTTTGGGGGAGGGGGCATTTATAGGGAGAGTGGTTTGAGGCCCTGGTCACAGGGTAGTGAGGGACCTCGTTCTTGGAGGAGGTGGGAGGTGACACTGTCCCCCCTCCAGACTGGGCTTCAGACCAAGCGGCTCCTTTCAACAAGGGAAGACCCTAACCCTTTCCCATCCAGGGAACTGGGCCAAGGAGAACGAGCGGCATGTCAGTGACTGCTCTGCCCGGGGAGGAGCGTGACCAAGTGTGGTTGCCTGCACTCGGGCCTCCACAGGACACTCAGCCTGCAGAGCCCGAAGGAAGGGCAGAGTACGACACAGTCAGGAATGGCTTAGGGAGGGCCCTCGAGGCTGTTGTCAGGCCGGGAAGAGGAGGAGGACAAATTGAG
>PVJH01034896.1:0-20187 GCA_004026705.1 Nesogale talazaci
GCCAAAAGGCTGAGAAGTCATGAGAATGTTAATATGAGGGGGTACCCCCTAAGACCCCTCCCCCAAAACTATATAAAGTTCTTTTTTATAAAACAACCTTATCACCTTCAAAATACTGTCCATTACACTTAATAAATTTGTCAAATCTGTGACTCCACACTTAAAAACATTTTTAAAACTTATGTTTGTTTTTGTTTTTTGTTGTTTGATTGTTTTGTTTTCTGTTTTGGGGCATCACTGCCTCTAGTGGTCGTCAAACTTATCTGTTTGGATGGCTGACAGCACCTCCCTCGCTTTTTTCCTTCACATCTCCTACATCAGTAAATCCTTGCCCTTTTATGTCTCTTCATTCGTGGAAACAAAAAGTCACGCAGAGCGAGGTCAGGTGAGTGAGGTGCGTGGGGCAAGAGAGGTAGGCTGTTTTTGCCCAAAACTGTGGCATGGAGACGTCTGTGTGAGCAAGTGCGTTGTCGGGTGGCAAAACCAGTCCCCCGTCTGCCACTAATCGGGCCTGTTTTGTCATACGCTGTTACGCCATCTTTTCAGAACCTCTCCATAGAAAGCTGGATGAACAGGCTGAGCTGGTGGAACGAACTCCAAATGCACAAATGCCTCTCACATCACAGCTGGGGGTTCATAGGATACCCTCTTGTACACACTAAAACCCTGTTTTGAAAGCAGACAAACCCACAGTCTAACGGACTACTGGATCACATCTGCATCAGTCTCCACCACCCCTGAGATCAGAAGAACTAGATGGTGCCCTGCCACCACTCCCAGCTGCTCCCAAAGAGCTCCTGGGTGGGGGAGAGAATGTGGAGCAGGCTTCACAATCACACAGGAGGCCAGGCTTATTACAGTAGGACCCCCAAGACTAGAGCCCTGGCCCTTCAGGCCTGGAACTGTACCCACTTCCACCTGAAAATAGTCGGCCCTTTAAAGCCAAAAGGGCAGCAATTACCTATGATGAGTGTTCAGAGGGTTTGATGGAAACAGGGAACACAGGGAGACAAGGGAACAAGCAATGGTACACTGACAGGATTGTGGTGTCTGTGCTGAATCAGAATGTGTAGTGGGTGAATAGAAAACCAAGATCTGGGGCTGAGCCCCGGTGGCGTAGTGGTGATGTACAGGACTGCGGCCCACTGGGACAGAGGTTCAATTCCAGCAGTGGGGCTGGGCCTCCTACTCCCACCACCAGAGAGCAGTGATGCACACCCTCCCCCCCCCAAAAAAAAAAAAAAAAGAAAACCATGATCTGTTCTGTAAACCTTCACCTAATTCACAATACGCAGTGAAGGGCAGTAAACCCTCACCCAAATTACAAGAAAAAGGAACCTCTAACAATAACAGGCAAACACTTGTCTCAGTAAGAACAAAACCCTCCATCACTGCCCCACCGGGAGTTAATGCAGGTTCTGCCTGGGGTCTCCCTGACTTCATCTCCAGATCATCCTCATGCTTTAAACACGCACTCTGTTCAGACTGTGCTCCCACAGGGGGAACATGCTTTATCATAGCAACCTGGGGTCGTACCGTGCACGCCGTGCAAAACGCATCGCTAAACCAAAATAAGGATCAGAACCGCGCACCATGGGACTTTGGTTCATTTTAAAGGATGAATATATTAGCTGTCAAAAACTTAGAAGACGGGGCTGAGCCCCGGTGGCGTAGTGGTTGTGTGTGGGACTGTGGCCCACTGGGACGGAGGTTCAATTCCAGCAGTGGGGCTGGGCCTCCTACTCCCACCGCCGGAGAGCAGTGATGCCAAAAAAAAAACAAACTTAGAAGAATAAAGAACACAGTTTATATAAGGAAAAGAGAATGTAGTCCAAAACTCACGTGCAAAAAAGAACGTAGTCCAAAACTCACTCCTCATGCAGACAAAGCCACCTTTGAACCTCCCCCAGACTCGTGATGTCAATCACCCTGCCCTCTGAGGGTGTTAGCAAGCGGGTTCCCAGCTTCGTCCGGTCGATTCAGGCGCAGAGCCACCTGGCCTGTGGGTTCCCGCAGACTGTCTTCCTGACGGGCTGGGTGGGCCTGAGTGTGTCAACTTGGCGCTCCTGGGTAAGGGCAGAGCTCCTGACTCACAGCCAATTGACCTCTTTGGGGTCAGTCCGTCTTTTCGGGTCAGAGAAAGAGGCCCCCAGCAGGGCTGCGTCCTCTTTGCCCTCTGCCGCCTCCCGGGGCTGGACCTTGTGTCTGGCCCCTCAGTCTCCTGCGGCATGGCTGGCTGATCCCAGGAGCCATCAGAGCATGACCACTGGTGGACTCACCGGGCAGCCGCAGGGCCCCACACGGTATCCTGCTGCCTTCGGGCCCTCAGTGTGCACAGGTCAGGAGAAGCCAGGAGAGAAAGGGACTGGATTGACCCCTCTGGCTGACCACGGCCCGGCTGTGCTGCTCTCTCAAAGTCAGCCGCATGCACAGGAACCAAGAGCCTCGTCGTTCTCTTGCTGGTGGTTTCAAACAGCTGACTTTGAAGTCGGTCGCCCAGCATGTCACCACGACACCACCAGGGCAAAGTGGATGGCTGCAGCGATGATTAGGTTAAAATGTGGCACGTTGTCATTTGACCAATTTTTTGGACCAATTTTCAATATGCTCTAGTTTCTATCATCTTCTGTTTTCATTGGATGGTGGCTTTTCTGTGGCTTTATGTTATTGTAATTGCTTTGGAGGATGATTTTTTTGGAGGATGAAATTCAGGTTAGGTACCATGTATAAGCCAAGATTTTCAGCATGTTCTGAAGGCAGTTTTTGTAGTAAAATTAGGTGCCTTGGCTCATATTTGGGTTGGCTTATACTCGAGTACATACAGTAATTCATAGAGAGTGTGAGGAGACTAATAGTTCCTCAAGGTCGGAGACCTGGTGGCGGATTACGTGTGGGGCTGTGATGCCTACGGCCAGCAGTTCAGGACCATGAGCAGCTCCACAGGATATGGGGCTCTCAGAAACCCACAGGGGCCACTGTGAGGCAGCAGGGAGCTCGGTTTGGGGAGGGTTGTAGCCGGGAGGCTGAGGGTTCATGGGGAGCTAACAAGAATGAAGAAGATAGCTTGCGATGGTGATTACATAACCTTTTTTCCTTTTGCACAACTTTGTATCCTTTTAGACATGTTTCCTCAAATACGAACACTTTGTATCCTTCGAGACGTGTATCTGCAACAGTCTTACCCCACATCCAAAATCAAACCTCCTGCCATCAAATTGATGCCAGGTAGTAACAGCCTGATGGGGCGTTCCTAAAGGTGTATGTCTACAAGGGCAGGCAGCCTCATTTTGCTCCCACAGAATGGCAGGAGGGTTTGAACCACTGACCTTGCAGTTAGTGGTCTAACGCTTACCTGACAGTACCAACTGGAGTGTAATTCATACACCATGCAAGTCACCAACCTAAACTCTACCATCTTGTGAAATATAGGCCAATAAAACTTTTTTAAAAACTTCTTTCACCCCCAATAAAATGATTTATTTAAAAAAAAAAAAAAGAGAGAGAGAGAGGGGAAAAGAGAAGCTTATACCAAGGGCTCAAGCAGAAAATATTTGGAAATGAAGATGACAACATGTGCACAAATATAGTCTTAGCTTTTAGGACATGCAGATTGTACAGACTGTCCAGTTTCAGAACCTTCGTCTCAGAGACTACAGTGCAGCAGTTCCCGACCTTTCTAATGTCTCCACCCTTTCATGCAGTTCCTCATGTGGTGGTGACCCCCAATCATAACAGTGTCTTTGTTGCCACTTCATCGGCCGTGGTTTTGCTACTGCGATGAGTCGGGTGACTCCTGCGACAGGGTCGTTTGACTCCCAAAGGGGTGGTGACCCACAGGTTGAGAACTGCTGCTACACAGGATCCCTGTGCGTCATAATCAACTTGGTGGCAGCCCGCCTGGACCCAGAACGGGCCTTCCCAGCGGATTCAGGTTCCGTGCTCTCAAGGACTCCAGCCTTCAGAGGGGTGGGGGGAGGGCACATCTTTGCCCTTGGCCACAACCCCACTTGCAGTGTGATTCAGAGTCTAAATCCTCTCTCCTCTGCTTCTATTTCTGTGACTGTCCCCAGGACTAAGGAGAGTGGAAAAAAAGGCCTGGTGATGGTTTTCTGTTGTTGTTTTTTTAACTTCAACCCGGGACATCGGCACCAAGCCCACGATGCTGATTCCACTGTGGCTGGAATCTGGGGACCATCCTGCGCCCAGAGCTAGCGCTGGCTTCCTGAGCCGCACCTGGCACGTAATTGCCTCTGCAAAGCACGGGGGCCACGGGCTCCATGAGGATGTCCTCACAGCAATCAACGGGAGAATCAAGCCAGCTCCCTTCACACGGGAAGAGGCCGATGAGCCCGGAGACGAGGGCTCGGGGACTGCAGCCAGGGTGTGGGAACAGAAAGACTTCTCCCGTCTTGTCATCCCCAAACATATGCCAAACTTTGCTGCTTGCGACACAGGGTAAACGACTACCCTTGGAGGTCACCGGAAAGTAGGTCAGGTCATTCTTCTTAAAGGTTATCAGTCATCTAGAGCAATCACACCGTGTGCAGTCTGTTCCACCCTAAGTAGGGCCCACTCCCTTCTGAGGAGGATAGCAGCAGATGGGTCTCCTTGTAGGAGAGCCCAGGGAGGTCGAGCCCACTCCAGTGTGAGCCGGGTCAGGCTGCCATATTGAGTGGAGGGTCCGCCCTTCTTGTCCTGTATCTATCCCTAGTCCCTCCCCTTCCTATTACGTGTACACTCCTAGCTCATCCCCTCCTTGTCACGCCTATGCCTCTGGTACACGCCCTGCCTGAGATGTGTCTGTGTTTACTTGCAATCAGGGCCTCTCCGTAGTCCTCTTCTTTTTTTTTTTGGGGGGGGGGGGCATCACTGTCTCTGGTGGTCGTGAGCGCTACCCAGTGCCGCTCCTGAGAGCCGCCGCTGGATTTGAACCTCCAAGCCCGCGGGCCACAGTCCTGCACTCAACCACTTATGCCCCCGGGACTCAGCCCCGTCCCCTCTCTTCTGTCCCCTCTCCTGCCCCCTCGACCCAAGGCTGCTGAGATCACAGCCATCCAGGAGGTGAACCTACCACCAGGAGATGTGTCTGCTTTATTTCATCTCTGGCCCATCTCTCCAATTTCCCTATGACTTTACACTATCGCGCAACTGCACAATTGCGCCTATTGAACCCGTGGTGAGTTGGAGGGGGGCTGGCTTCTTCCCGTTACCTTCTCCCCAGCGCTCCCCCTTATCTCCATGTCCCTCATGGACAGCGATCCCTCCTGCGGGCCAGGTCTCTGCGCTGATGCCTGCTCTTGAGCTGGCCTGACCCATTCAGCCTCCGCCCGTTGTGGCCTCATCAGACGTGTCCCTGACTGTCTTCTAGAGCTCGTTTCCCAGCCGTGAGGCACAGGTGGGAGACCGAAAAGGAGGTGGCTAAAGGTAGGGGGGAACTTCTCCCCACCTGTCTGTCTCGGTAGGCAGGACCCTCACTGGGTCTCGTTGGCTCCAACTTACAGAGATGGCCTGGCTGTATCACCAGGCCCCTGCAGTCTTGGCTTCCTGTTGTGGCTGCCCCCCCCCCCCAGGCTCCCCACCCCACTCCACATATAACTCATTCTCAGAGGACACCCCTCATGTCTAACACCGAGGTAGTCCCCTCTTCCTGGCTCGGCGCTGACAGCCGCTCCACACACTGAAAACCTGCTCTCCAGGGAGGTGGCCTCCAGGGACCTTGCCGCAGCAGAGGTCTGGGGCGTTCTAGATACACACCGGCATGCAGAATGCTACAAAACCAGCGCCTAACATCGCCACCCAGCATCAGCCCAGACCCTGAGTATTAAAGCCTCTCCTAAGTATTAAAAAAGAAAAAGTTCATGCAAAGTCTAAAAGAGTCTTTTCACACTGTCCCTCCCCCACCCAAGACCATAGGTTCCCAAATGTATGTGGCCTACTAACCCCTTTTCAGGACACAATGTCCCCCGTTCCCGCCGGCCGGCCATGAAGACCTTCTGTGGGCAGACCCTGAATCCAGGACACAGTGGAGAGGTCTTATTGGGCAGCCCTATGGATTACTCCAGCCCCCCAGCCCCACTTTCAGCCCGCACCCCTGCCCTCAGCCCACTCAGCAGATGCAGTTGCTGGTGGCAATGCCCTGTGACTCTGCGAGAGGAAATGACACACAAGCAACCCAGAGCCGACCCCCGAGGGCACAGCCGGGTCAAAGCTGACCGCCGGAGCTGACTGTGCACACGGTCTCTAGCCGGCCCTTCCCTCACCTCACCCACAGGTCTCAGCCCAGTCACCCATCAGCTCGCCCAGCTTGCGGGCCACGTTCTCCTGAGAGCTGGGCTGACGGTGACCCTCCTCCTGACTGACCCTTCTGAACTGTGCCCATTGGGGGGGTGGGGGGGTTGAGGTGTCCAGTGGTTGATGCACCTCCCTGAAGGAACTGTTCTCCTTCCAGACTGGGGCACTGCTGGGAGGGAAACCGAGTCAGGAGCCACAGGGAGCCAATTCCGTTCCAGAGCTGATGGATGACGAGAGGCCATTGAGTGTGTGTGTGTGTCTGTGTGTGTCTGTGTGTGTGTCTCACTCTCTCTCAGGGAGGGGGGCTTAGAGCCGTCTCTGTCCCACGACTCAGCCTGGTTCTCCTGGGAGGGTGGGGGGGTTTGATCTTGCACTTGGTCCCTCCACGCTTGCAGCGGCCTCCTGGGGCTCAGTGTTCCCACTGACAGACCCTGGCCTGCAGGGTGTTTTTAATGTGTGGGCTTTTAAAAAAACCGTATAAAGCAAGGCCTCCATCAACATCACAGGGCATGTATCTTGGTCTAGTTTTATGAAAATGGGTTATTTCACCTTTTCCTCTTAAGTAACAAATGCCACCATGCTAAAAGGAGGGAAGGAAAAGCAGAAAGGGAAACACGGGAAGCCCTCACAGTCCTATCAACAACAGTCTCTTTCCTCCCAACCTCCCAGAAACCCGAGTTCCTGGAGAGAGCCAAGATGCCGTGAGAGCGTGATAATGGCTTGTTATTCAGTCCCGGTTTGCCTTCCAAAGGGCTTAGGCTAATTAATTGAGACTAAATGATTTCTCATGAATAAAGAATAAAGGGTACCCATGAATAATGACAGCCTATGTTGAGGGAGTAATTACTAGCAGTGTGTCCCATGAATTACTGCGTCCACTTCATGGGGGTGATGTTCTTGCCCCGTTGGGCAACCCCGTCTATGCTGTGGCCCTGCTCCCATGTCGCGTGTGTGGGGGTGGGGGGGAGGGGAAGCAGCAACCACCGCCTACCTCAGACAGCACCTCCGCAGTCACCTCCAGGTTCTGGAGACAGTCCCCCGGCGTGGGGGTGCTGGTGTTCTCCCCTCTCTGCCCCGCGCTCAGCGCCTGTTCCCACTTCTGCAGCGCCTCCTCGAACAGCTCCATGCCTGGGCACAGGCCGGGGGGCAGGGGTCAGGCTGTGGGGCGGTGGGCGGAGAGGAGAGGAGGGCCCCAAAGGACTACTGCCCGGCAGGCCCCCTAGTCTAGGGTACATTGTCTACAGGCCATCATTCACTGGTTCCTGGAGACTGGCCCCCGCCCAGAAATGGCTGGGAACCACGGACTGGCCGGTGGGGTAGAGCGGGGGCAGCATTCAAAGTGTCCTGGGCCTGGCCTGGGCACCATCCACCCACCCGACGCCCACCTGCAGGGGCACCGGACGTCTTACCTTGCATGTAGAGGCTCTCGGCGCTGCCGTCGCTGGCCGCCACAGACTCCTTCCGCCCTCGGGCATCCCATGGCCCTGAGCAGCCGGCCGTGGGGCTCGATGAGTTCACCGCCACCATCTGGGCGCCAAGGACAGGGAGTGAGACCTCTCGGGACCCTCTGAGCATTCCCCGTGACCTCTCTCCAAACATTGCCCCTCAGCCCGCGGGCCTGGCCAGTCCCAGGCACTGGGCTGGAACTACCGCCTCTGGTAAGTCCTGTCCTGGGCCCTGCACCCACCTGCCTGGCACTACCCTCCCGGTGTCCCAGAGCGCCTCCCAGGCTCAAGGGCCACCACCAGCACCCTACACACCGCCCCACCCACTCACGTGTCCCCAGGGCAGTGCCTTGGCTCTGTGCTGGGGCTCAGGGTCTGTCGAGTGAATATCTAGAGCAGGGATCCTCAAACTACGGCCCGAGGGCCACATGTGGCCCCCCGAGGACATTTATCTGGTCCGCCGGGTATTTTTGCTGCCACTGCCTGTCCTGTTTAGCAGCTGACTTGTCCCAGACCCATAGTGAATTTGTTCATAGTTGGGTTTTTTTTTGTTTTTTTTTTAACTATAGTCTGGCCCTCCAACAGTCTGAAGGACAGTAAACCGGACCCCTGTTTAAAAAATTTGGAGATCCCTGGTTAAGGGACTGAGTGGACAAGCCAGGAGGCGGCCCCCGGGGAAAATGCAGTTCTCCACGGTCTCTGTGCGGCCAGATCCTGGTGCTCGGGGTCAGTGAATGTGTGAACGGATCGCTGAGTGAGTGGATGGATGCATGACCTCTCGGAGCTGGCTTCTCCCGGGAGAGCACCCCCTCCTCTCCCCCGTGCTGGGCACATGCAGGCGAGCGACACAAACCAGGGGATGTCGCCCCAAGGGGACGAACGGGCAGGGGCCAGGATGGAAGGACAAGCCGACCAATGAAACCCACAAGCTTCCTGAGGGGTGCGGCAGGCACTAGGCCCAGGGCCTCACCGATGCCAGGCTGTGCGAGGAGCCTGAGTGCTTGCTGGGCTCGATGGAGGAGATGCCGCTGAGCGTGTCATTGCTCTTGCTACTGGGGCTCTGGACCCTCCGGCTGGAGTAGCCTGTGCGGAGCAGGAAGGCAGGGGTCATGGCAGGTTCCCCCACCTGTACGCACACCAACCCCCCGCCCCCAGATTGGACTCCCTGCCATCCCCCAATTCCGTCCTACAAGTTAGGGTGCAGTCAGAACACCTCAGGGTCGGGGTCGAGCCAAAGACAGCTGGCTCCCTGCTCACCGACACCCCACCCCCAGCACAGGCCTGACCCAGCAGGGAGAGCTGGCTGGCTGTTAGAATCTCTTGTTCCCGGGCTAAGCCCCGGTGGCGTAGTGGTTGTGCACGGGACTGCGGCCCACTGGGACGGAGGTTCAATTCCAGCAGTAGGGCTGGGCCTCCTACTCCCACCACCAGAGAGCAGTGATGCCAAAAAAAAAAAAAAAGAATCTCTTGTTCCCAAAGGGCGTGGAAGCCACTACTCTCATGAAGACGCGGCGACCCTAGTCAAAATTTGGGGGGACGGGAGGGACGAGCGAGAAAGAGAGTGGCACCAGGCGGCGGCAGTGACTCAGCGTACACAGGCTCTGGGCCCGGGGCCCCGGGGTCTCCCCTGGCTACCCACAGCCACCGAGCTCGTTCTGAGGCTGTCAGGCCTTCCGAGAGCAGAAAGCCTCGTCTTGCTCCCATGGAGCGCCCGGTGGGTTTGAACTGCTGACTTTGTGGTGAACGATTCAGTGTGTGCGAGGCCAGACCCTGGCCGTGTCCTTGGTAAAGACGCAATGTCGTCCCTTTGTCGATGACCTTTCACAGTTAAATTCACTTTTGGGGAGACCTTTGCTTTCTTGGGGGACCCAGGGGACTTGCACACATAGTCAATGCCAGGCTCCTGGGCTACAAATAACCACAGGCTATAAGGGGTTCTCACTTTAGGAAAAATAATGAGAAAAATCTAAAGCTAAATCAATCCATCTCTAGAAAGCTATATATATTATTGAGAAATAAAAAACTTAGAGAGGACAATGTTGCCTCACACCATATGTGGTTCTGTTCCTGAGCTCTTTTTACATATTTAGGAATAAATTTTCAGGTTGTGGGGGGGGGAGGGGGGGCGGTGATCAAAATCAGTCTATCTGTATCTGGATATCTTGAGTTCCAATTCTAAAATTGAACAAATTCTTAAAAAGAATAAATAAACCACACCATCAGTCATAAAACAGACCAGGGGCTGGGAGTAGGGGAACAGAGGTTGACCACAAAGGAACAGGATGGATTTGTAGGAGGGGAAGGAACTGTTCTCAGCTGATGGTAGGTGTTTGTCAAAACTCAAAGAATTTCATGCTAAAAAAAGGCAGTTCTTAATGCATATAGATTAATCCCCTAATTTTTATTTTTTAATTAACTTGCTTATTGTTATTTTATTTTATTTTTTAAGGCATCACTGCCCTGGTGGTGGGAGTAAGAGGCCCAGCCTTTGCTCCTGGGAGCCGGAATTGAACCTCCATCCCAATGGGCCGCAGTGCGCACAACCACTACGCCACCGGGGCTCAGCAGTTTTTTTTTGGTTTTTTTAAAACATTTTCTTTTTGCTTTTTTTGGGGGGGCATCACTGCACTCCGGTGGTGGGAGTAGGAGGCCCAGCCCCACTGCTGGAATTGAACCTCCGTCTCAGTGGGCCGCAGTCCCGCACACTACCACTACACCACCAGGGCTCAGCCCATTATTATTTTTTAAAACCTGATTTCTACATATATGGTATGGTTCAAGCAATACGTGGTATGGCTCAGGTCATACACTGCCCTTCTAGCTCCTGAACTGAAGAGACCTCCCTCAGGTCCGTCTCCCTGCCCCCAGGGGTCCTCCAGGCTCCTCTGGGCCCAGGTGTCCCCAAAGGGGTTCTCAGAACAATGCTCACTGTGTGTGTCGCTCACCAAATTCTCAAGGTGACTCCAGGAAGGAGGTGCCCCCCCCCCATCCCAGACCCCAGAGAGCTCACTTCCAAGTGGGGAACCCATGAGCTGACCCGGGCCTTGAACCCTGGCCCTTCCCCACCACCACACACCCACCTTTCTTCGAGGAGACCTTCCTGGCCATGAGGATGGGGAGGGGCACGGTGCCCAGCTGCTCGCCTCCCAACTCGGGGCTGATCTGCTTCTTCCTCCGCCGTCGTCTTTTCAGCTGATGGGCGGCCAGGGCCAAGGCCACGGTCCCCAGGGCGGTGGCAAAGAGGACCTTCCGCAGGCCGGGTGTCAGCCGCAGCTGTGAGAATGCTGACTGTGGGGAGAAGGGAGGGGCCCGGTTAGGCCTGAGGCAGGCGGAGTGGCCCCGCAGAGCAGCGGTCGGGCAGCGGGCAGGCACCCCAGGTCTGTGTCCTTTGTGCTGACTCCCGAGGGGTCAAGACCAGCCGCTTGGAACTGTGGACAGCAAAATGACAAGGGCAGGGAGACCATAGCGGGGGTCCAGCAGCCCCCCGCCCCGCAACAATTCGGCAGAATGGACTGTGGGCCTGCTGGTACCACACGAGACTTCACAGCCCTGATCTGTTGGACGTGCTAATGTCTTCCAGGAGAAGACACTGAGGCTCACAGGGGCGACAGTGCCAGTGTGTCAGATCCCAACGTCTTAAAGACCTCACCACGGCGACGCTACTCTCTCCAGCCACTGCCCCGCCAGGCTGCCCCATCCTCTGTCCAAGTGGGCCAGGGGTCACTCAGTTACCCCCGGTGGCTGCACAGAGAAGCATCCAGAGGCCAGGCCCGCTAGGCACGTTCGCAGTTTTGAGGTGCCATTACCCATTAAGGGACGGAGGTAGAGAGCTACACAGTCTTCGGGTGAAGAGTGAGCGTGGTGTCCCTGACCCCTGGCCAGACCTCGTCCCCCGCCCGCTCTAAGAGGCTGGATGTCCAGCACAGCAAGAACTGGGACACGCTTCTCCAGACACCCAGGCCCCGAAGGGTGGAGCGGGGCTTCCCGGACCGAGGCTTACCTGCCCAAACGTCGTGTACAGGAACACAGGGATCTCGGCCACCGTCATGGCCAGGGCCTGGATCATGGACATGCCCTCGGTCCTCTGGAACGCCATGACAGGGCCGTGGCCAGGCAGGAGTCCCCCAGGGCCAGTGGCTTCCTCAAAGGAGGTCTTCACCTGGCTGCTGGTTGGGTTCCACGCACCGTCCACAACCCAGAAGGGCAGGAACACACAGCCCACAGGATCCCGTCACAGAGCTGGAGGGGGGTGGGGTGGGGCATGAGGCCAAATCAGACCCAAGGAGGCACACAACACCAAGCACTCACACCGTGTGCCAGGGAGAGGGGGTGTGAGCAGAGCCCTTACCTGGAATCAGGCCCAAGCCCTCCCACAACCCTCAGCAGGGAGGCCGCCCCATGCCCTACGGGCCCACTGCCCACCATGAGCCCTGGGAAAGGAAGACAGTGTTCTAGGGTACTGACCCAGAGAGGAGCCAGGGCCTGGATGGATGGGGCACTTGCAACCTCGGGACTCGTGATCACACTTTCTCCCTTGGCCCTTTTACTGAACAAAAATCTCATGCTCCCTCCCCCACCCCCCCAAAGGGTGAGGCAACTGACTGGGGTCTCCTTCCTAGAGCCTGCAGTACATCTGTTATTTCCCTGAGCCACCACACCTCGGGGGGCACAAGCTCGCCTCTCCTCCTCCCTTGTCCACCAGGGAACTGAGGCTTTGGGGCGCAAAGTCGGGAACCCAAGGTCACAAAGCTGGTCAACGGTGGCGTCGGGATCTGAACCGAGATCTGAGAGACGGCAGGCTTTTGTTAGATGTGACAAAGAGTAAGAAGGAACAGCAGAACCCCCAACCACCAGGGGGGTGGCTTTCCCCTGGGGCCTTCAGAGACCACCCCCCACCCCACCCCAAGCCAGTCCAAAAACCCTCGAGGGCACCCCTCAATGACCACCACGAGCCCTAGGGTACTTTCAGGGCCTCAAGCAATAGAAGCACACAGGTCGGGACAGGCCCTCGCTATCTACCTGGGCTGGCCTCCAAAGTCACTGGGCCAACCCAAGAAATGTCTTCTCTCCAGTGAGTGGGAAGGACGACCAATCCTATCTGCCTCACTCTAGGACTGGGGTGGGGGTCGGGGGGTGGGATAATGACCTAGGACGAAGGAAACTGCCCTGTTGTTGTCAAGGGTCAGAGACAGGCTGCCAGGGGGCCCGCGGATTAAGCCTCGGTGACCTCGGTGGTCAGGGCTCAGGTTCATGTCAGAAACATCCCCCCGGGGGTCCCCTGGCCTATCCCCAGGCCATGGAGCAGAAGGCAGCAGGCAGGAACACTGGAGAATCACCAGCCACTTTACTATAGGCCAGGCCTGGAGCAGGCTCTCTCTCCCCAAGGGCTCGCTTGTGTGTGGAAGCCTCGGGACACTTACTTCATGTCTCAACAATGAGGGTGTTAAGGAGGAGAGGTGAGCGACCTGACCAAGGTCACTGGGTAAATGGTCAAGCGGGGGCAGCAGACTCCAGCGCTCTCGGGGGAGGATGGAAAAGCTGTAGCGGAATTTGCCCTGGTCTGTCTGCTGCCATTTGCTGCCTTCCCTCAACCCTGCCCCAGGCTCCCGGGTGAAGAGTGGACACATGGACCCGAGACCAGGGGGCGCTTCTGATGACCCCCGCTGAATAGTAGACAGGCAGGTGCAAGGTATCGACCCTGCCTATTTCAGCCTCTCTTGTCTCCACGATGGCAAACGGAGGGCAAAGGGCCTTTCCACGTGAACGGCGGGTGTTCATGCCAATGCTGTGTCCAGTCTGGTCACCTCCCGCTCTAGAACCTGGGGCTGTCACGTGCTCCCTCCACCCATTCAAACCACTTAAAACCCTTTCTGCCTGGACACCGTCTCCGGTGCCACCTCCCAGCCCGGGGCTCCGAGTGCCTCCTCCTTTGCCTCGGCCACAGCCATGTCTCTGCCAGTGCACCTGGCCGAACGGGTAGTGGGCACCTCACCTGGATGCCACCCCCGCACCCCAGCAATCAAGAAATCTCTCGGAACGGGCTTATTTCCTCTCGGACATCTCCCTGCGCAGCGCCCAAGCTGGTCCAGTCTTCTGGCCCCTCTCTGGAACGTCCCTGCAGATCGTGCCCGCGCCGCCCGCTGCCCACACATCGACTTCTCCCAGCCCAGCCCGGGTACTTTCTCAGTCCCGGCCCGGGGACCGCGGCCCGCGCTCGGCCCGCGCAACGTTCCAGGCCCGCGCATCCCCTTCCAGGCGCCTTCTCCTCCCACCCCGAGCCCGGACACCCCGCCGCGCCGCGCTCGGCCCTGCTCACGCCAAGCCGGACACCTTCTCGGCCCCAACGCGCCCGGACACCTGCTCGCCGCCCCAGGCCCGGCTCCCGCAAGCGCAGTCCCCCCGCCCCACCCGGCCGCGCCGCCCCGTCGCCCGGCGGCCACCTCCCCGGGGCCGTCACTCACCCTGGCTCCCATCGCCGCGGAAGGGCAGCGTCTCCTTTGCCGGCGGCCGCGCAACCAAACCCGCGGCCACGGGGGGCGCGGCCTCGCGCCGGCCGAACCCTTCGCTGGCCAATGAGCGTCGCCCAGCCTCCCCGCGCCGCCCGGGCTCCGGGCCAATGGGACGGGTCACGTGGCTCCTCGGGTCCCGCCTTCCCTCTCCCTCTGCCCCGCCTCCTAAGTGCGGTTGAGGCGCGGAAGTGCGCTCTTCTTTCCGACGATTGGCCGGCCGCGTGAGATTGACAAGAGGTGGCAGAGTGGGGCGGGACCGCTCTTAAAGGGGCGGAGGTAAGAAAGCCGAGTCTGGCGGGTGGACGCGTGACAGGCTCTCCGAGGAGACGTCGGGCGTGTGAACCGTGGCTCCTCTACCCGCCTGGCCCCACACGCACAGACGCCTCCCGCCCTTCCAACGCCATCGCCTCTCTGCGGCGGCAGCGTCCTCTGAAACACTGGCCACTGTCCATATTGCCCTGGAGTTGTTCACGAAAGTGCCCGGGCTCCACGAGAGCACATCTCCCTGAGAGCGGGCAGGGTGATTCGCTTTGCACCACCCAAACCGGCCCTGCCCTCCACAGGAGAGTTCAGAATCGGCAAGAGTGGAGGAGTTGGTCCCAACGTGTGACACCTCAACCCTGGCTCTCCCCTTTCCCTGGATGTAAAACAGGGGGACTTCTGCCTTGCCTTGTCACAGCTGGGGGGTAACTGGCTTCACGGGGGACCCCCAGAGAGCAGGGGGCAGCCCTTTGCTAACTGAAGAGCTGGCCACAGCTCCATTTTTCAGTTACGATTGTCACTAAGCTATTCACCTCTCTGCATGCAGGCATGCATGCAACAACACAGCGTCCTCTAACACACAGGTGTTTTACCCGGAAGGCAGGCAGCCCATTCCTTACCCCTCCAAGTCAGAGGTACAAGTTTCTATTGAGCAGGCATTCCAGTGGTGCAAAACAGACCGACTTGGTGGTGTCCTGTTTGAAGTCCGAATGCCCGGCTTTGGCTGTGGAGTGGACACGTTGGGGGTCACGGATAGATGTTCTTCATTAGTGCAGGTTTCAGGATACCCGTGGGAAACAACTGCTGACCCATGAGCAAGGCAAGCAGAACAATTAGGTTAAGTCTTAGGCCAGTCTCAGGAGGTCTTTGGTGACCCACCAGATAGCAGGACCCAGCTTTTTTTGTTTTGTTCTTTGTTTTTTTTGGGGGGAGAGGGGAGAGCATCACTGCCCTCTGGTGAGAGTAGGAGGCCCAGCCTTGCTCCTGGAGAGCTGCTGCTGGATTTGAACCGCCAAGCCAGTGGGCTGCAGTCCCGCACACAACCACTGCGCCACCGGGGCTCAGCCCCAAAAGGAGTAGGAGCAGGGCCCAGCTTTGAATCACTAACCAAAAGCAAACTCCCTGCTATGGAGATTCTGGTGACTCACAGACACCATGAAACTCACAGGCCTCTCTGAATTTCAGAGGCTGCAACCCCTGAGGGGAATAGAAAGCCTCATCTTCCTGAGGAGAGGGCTGCTGGATTCGAACCGCTAACTTGGCAGTCTGCAGTCCGAGTCATGACCACGCAACCACATCTCTACCTGACTCCCTAGGCCAAAGGTATATGTCCCATGCCTCCTGATGAATGACATTCAGGTCAATAGAGAATCTGCTCAGCCCTAAGATGGCTTCGCAGCCAACTTGTGTGCTTTCCAGCATTGGAGCACGTGATAAAAAGGTCATGACAAAGGCACTCAGTATTGACACAAGGGATGGATGGATGGTGATGAGTTGTACAAACCCCCAATAAAATTATTTTTTAAAAGGGGGAAAATGAAAAGGAACTAAAAGGCACTAAATAAAGTACCTTAGACTAACTGCATTTTCTTTCTTTCTTTCTTTTCACGATGAGAGGCACAAGTGTATTGAGCACCCAGATGTGAGCGGCAGCCCTTCCAAGTGGCAGCACCACCAAGGTGCTGTCAGGGACACTGGGAGAGGGAGAAGGTGGCCGTTGCGCTGTACCACTCCTGGATCCGCTTCATGACTCCAGCAGCAGCGGTGGCCTCCAGCAGTGTCGCCCTGCACCCGCCAAAGCCAACACCTGTCCCACGGCTGCCATAAACTCCCGGCACAGACCATGAGGCCTCCACCAGCAGACCCAGCTCAGGGCGGCTCACCTCACAGCCATCCTGAGCGAGTAGTGAGTCTCTCCCATGCCTGCCGAAGCCCTCCTTGCTGACTGGCTCGTTGCCAGCCTCGAACTCCTCCAGCTGCACTCTGGGAGGCTCACCTTGCCCAGGGCCAGGCCCATCTCCTTGTACTGGCATCGTGGAAGAGGGTACTCAGTGGAGCCCAGTGAGGGGCGGATGTTGGCGTTGGTGATGAGCATGGTCAGCTTGCAGTCTGAGAGTGGTACCGGGCCAGGCGTGTCTCCAGGGACCTGCAGTCAATGAGCAACGCCCTTCTGCACCAGCAGAGCGATGAGCTGGTCCATGATGCCACAGGGTGGCCCCGTGAAGCTGTGCTTGGCCTGCAGACACACCTGGACCCGGGCAGCTAATTCTCTGGAGTCTGTGCAGAGCTGGTGGATCACAGCGCTAACCACAATGGCTTTGAATCCAGGGAGAGGGCCAACTGCATAGTGCTGAGTCACCCCTTTGATGCAGTTGGTCCAGTGGGGCATCCCGGGCTGACACGACCCCCCAGTGGGCCATGGGCAGGGACAGCCAGGGTCGCCAGGGCTCCTCCGTCAGCTCAGCAGTGGTGAAAAGAGACAGAAGGAGCTCATCTCACCAGCCATCAGCTCCAAGGCCCTGGGCAACACCTGGCCCTGGTTGTAGTCCCTGTGCTCCCCGATGAGGTTGACAAGGCCCAGCATCGCCACGGCCAGCTTGGGCTCCGCACCGCACTCCTCCAGGCAGGCCTGCCGGGCCTTGGCCAGCAGCTCGGTGACCGGGGGTTGCCGCATAGCAACCGTGTCGTTCTCCCCGCACTTAGGGCAACTCCCTAAGTGCATTCTCTACCAGGGATTTTTCTAGCTACAGTTGATAAAATAACCACCACCACCACCCCCCCATTTGAAGCTAAAACTTATAGCCGATTAATTTTTCTAAGCTTCAAGAGTCCGGTGGGCCACAAAACTATTATGTCCTATGTGGGACCCCCTGGTCTGGAGAGGGGGACACCAATGGAGAAGGCGAGTGGAGGCTTCAGGAAGTTCACAGTCTGTTGAAGAGGTAGACACATCCTTGCCTGCGGCTGGGGAACTCTGGGCATGTGGTGGGAGGGCGGGGACATCGGGCTGGACCTCTTGGGGAGGTGAGGAATGGAAGAAGGCTCCTGAAAGGAAGGAAGCCCAAGTGTGTGGGAGGCTGGGGACCAGGCCTGGAGTGTAGGCGTCATGAAGAGTCTGGGAGGCCGAGTCTGGTGAAGGTCTTCACACGCGACAGCTGGAGATGAACTCCAGGTACATGCTTCTAGAAGGTTCTTCCGCCCAGGGTCGTCCTATCATACCGCCCTTGGTCGTGCCAGTTTCCAGATGCTTCTTACAAGCACAGAGTTATGCTTACTGTAAGCTGGAAGATGATCTGCCTGAAGGTCGCCTGCTGAGGAAAGCAATCAGGGCCTATTGGCTGTTGCCCCCCAAGTGCAGCCCACTCCGATCTGATACTGTCACAGGGGGTCGTGTTCCCCTGGAGAAAAGCTCAGGGCACTTAAGGTCGGGCCGTGTGTCAATCCGGGTAGACTAGAGAAACAAATGCATAGACACGCATATGGATATGAGGGAAAGGTTTATATACAAGAGGAGTGGAACATTGGGAAAATATCCCAACCCAGTCTAGTTCAAAGACATAAGTCCGATATTAGCCCATATGTCTGATACCAGTCTATAAAGTCTCCTTCTGACTCACGAAATTACAGGCCAGTGGATGCAGAGTCCCGGCGCTGGCAGGGGTCTCCCCATGACTCCTCATTTCCAGTGATGCCCCCAAAACAAAACAAAACAAAAAATTTAAAACAAACAAAAATGCCTATATCCTTCTTTTTTTTTTTTTTTTTTTAATTTGGGCATCACTGCTCTCCGGCGGTGGGAGGAGGAGGCCCAGCCCCACTGCTGGAATTGAACCTCCGTCCCAGTGGGCCGCAGTCCCGCGTACAACCACTACGCCACCGGGGCTCAGCCCCACAAGTGTAACGCAACGACATAAACCAGGGGTCCTCAGACTTTTTATTTTTTTGGTGGGCATCATTGCTTCTGGTGATCGTGGGCGCTACCCAGCCACTGCTGGATTTGAACCGCCAAGCTCACAGGCTGCAGTTCTGCACTCAACCACTTAACGCCACCGGGGCTCAGCCCCGTCTATATCTTTCAATTCCATTCTTCCACACACTTTTTTTTTGGGAGGGGGGGCGCATCGCTGCCCTCCTCACACCTTCTTTAGTATATGTGCTGCCGAAGCGAGCACTCCTCACACCTTTTTTTTTTTTTCACAATTGCCATTTAATTTTCAATTTTAGAAAATTAACAGAGTATGGACATGGAGATAGTAAATATTGATTACCTAGTAGGAGTTATCCGTTTTATAGTGTTGCTGAGGGATTTCATGAAGAACATGAGGAAAGAGAAACAGATTGGACAGAATACAATGTTTTTTGCCTATAATAATTTTCAATAAATTTTTAATATAAGCATGCCAATGTAAACTGCTGAGGTCAATTTTAAATATATAAACATGTTGTCTGAGGATTATAGGATACATGTAATAGAGAACAAACGGATAAAGAGGCCTGAATCTCAAAAAAATGTCTGTACTAAAATATATTTTTAGAATTCTTAATTTATAAAGAATGGCTAAAGTCATAAAAGAGGTCACTCTTGGTCCTGAGGTGCCTTCACAATTGTCCTTATGTTTGAGCCATTGCTGCTTCCTGTTAGAGAAATTAATGAGTAACACAACAACTGTATTCCTAGATGAAAATAGATATTCTTCTTTTTGTTTTGTTTTGTTTTTTGGGGGGGAGGGGGGCATCACTGCCCTCAGGTGGTGGGAGTAGGAGGCCCAGCCTTTGCTCCGTGGAGCTGGAATCAAACCTCCATCCCAGTGGGCCGCAGTGCTGTGCATAACCACTACGCCACCGGGGCTCAGACTGCCCCCTCCCCCCGACTTTTATAAATAATTTTATTGGGGGCTCATGTAGCTCCCACCTCACACCTTTTTTAATCTTAAAAATATCTGTTTATTTATTTCTGAAAGATCACACACAAGCTGAGAAGAGACGGAAGGAGGCCAACGTAGCCGGCGTCCACATTTGGGCTGAGCAAGCTCAAGAGCTGCCTAAAGAAGGGGGGAGCCTGGGCGAACGGCAGAGATGGCGACGGCTGCTGGCCACCGAGCCACCCCCTAGGTCTGAGTCAATTCCACCGCAGCAGCCTATGGAACTGCCCTGGAGGCTTCCAGGGTGATAGTCCCTGGAAATCCAGAAAAGGGCAGCCACCGCTTTCTCCCAGGAAGGAGCTGGCGCCCTTGAACGTTGAACCTTTCTGCTAGCTGTCAAATGTTTTAACCACTGTGCTATAAGGGGTGTGTGTGTGTATATATACACACACACGTATATATATATATATATATATATATATTTTTTTTTTTGTGGTTATCACTGCCTCTGGTGGTTGTGGGCGCTACTCAGCCCCCGCTGGATTTGAACTGCCAAGCCCGTGAGCTGCAGTTCCGCACTCAACCATTTATGCCACCGGGGCTCAGCCCTATATATAGTATATATATATAGTATATACATAGATATATAGCCAAACCTTCTAAGGGATCCTATAGGGCAGAGTTGAATTGCTCCTGAAGGCTTCTTTGAACCACCTACCTTTCAGACAGCAGCCCAATACGCCACTCAGGGTGCTGCCAAGCCTCCTTTACAGACAGAACTCAAGCTCTGACGCGTCCCAACCGCCTGGGACAGGGTAG
>PVJH01034897.1:0-20178 GCA_004026705.1 Nesogale talazaci
ATTTTAAACAGAGGAAATCCTCAGATCAGAGTTGAAGTAGATTATTATGAAAACACTGTCTTCATTTGTAGCTAATCAGTTTTCAAAGCACCACCTGAACCTAAAATGTCATTATCATCTGTAAGATAGATGTTCATGTATGTTCTATGAGGAAGTCATTTATAAAGTCAGAGGCATAGCCAAGAATACATCTATCCCAATAAAATGATACTTTTTATTCTAATCAAAGATGGTTAGGATGTATGGTGAAAAATCATGGTATTTGTTTCTGCCTTTTAAAGAGGTGTTTTCCATTCTATATAATGATGGGCTTTTCTTTTTAAAACTCTCAGATCAAGCAATGTAAGGCTATCATTAAAAGGACTCAGTAGTCCTGGATGGAAGAGTAATTGGTCTTGGGTATCCTAAGTTCATAGTAGTCTCGTTTGTATGCAGTCATGTTCCCAATGGGCTCAAATACGAACAGTTGTGAGGACGACATGGGACCCAGTGGTGTTTCCTTCCATTGCACTAGCCGTGAGTTGGCACCAAGCTGATAGCACTTAATGACAACAGATGAGTAGGGAAGGAATTAAATAGGCCATATAAAGTGATATACATATCATAAGCAACTCTTGAAAGTAAAGGGAGGAAAAAAAGGATGCATTTTATACAAAATCTGGACCCAAAAGCCCCTAGCCAATGACGTTATGGGAACAGGGAGTTCCATTCCAGTTGGCTCAGAAGTTCAAGTCCAAGTTCAATGGCTGCTAAGTCCAAGTTCAATGATTGCTAAATTATGGGGAAATTTCGTCCTTCAAACTTTTCATTGTAAATGTTTAGAAATACTTTTTAAATTCACAGAATTCTTTTGTCTGCAGTGTGCAGGTACTCAAGCACTGGAAATAGTCCCTGTGGCGATGTGGCGTTGGCTAAATTAGAGGTGGAACATAGTGCCCACTCTCATCCCTACTTCCTAAAATATTCCATTAATATAGAAATCACAGGAGAGAATGTAAAGGAAAAATTACCCATCAGAAACAGGATGCTAGCCTTATTTTTGCTTTGTCCATCGGTGGTAAACAATACAAATTTCAGTCCCAGCACACCGATGGATTTCCAGATACTAGTGATTCCTCTTCTTGCAACCAGAAGTAAGACTGGCAACAGTCTGTTATCCATTTATATAAGGGGCCTTGGTGACAATGTGGGATACGTGTTGGACTGGTAACCACAAGGTCTGAGATTTAAACCCATCAGCCACTTTTTAGGAGAAAGATGAGGCTCTCTGTTTCCATAAAGATTTACAGTCTCTGAAATCTCAGACGGAGTCATGTGAGTTGGAATAAACTCAACAGCAGTGGGTTTGACTTGATTTAATGTTTAGATGATAAATGTGTTTACATGTTTCTTTGGGATTACTAAAAACTGACTGGATGTTTAGAATACATCATTTTAGCTTTATTTACTCAACAGTATTAAATCACTATGAAGAAAATAACAGAGTAGACAAAAGCAAAAGTGGCCTACAGCCTTGCTTCTGATGGATAATTTCTACCACAATCTCTACTCCATTTTCTACCTTATCTCAGATAAAAAAAAAATCCTATGAAAATAATAATATGGCTGGTCACAAGAATGGTGAGGGGAGAGAGCTACTCGTCTCAATAGAGGGGATGGGGACAGCTTCATTGCAAAGGACAGGCATTATCAGACTGTGATGAAACCAAGAGGTTTCACTGCAAAGCCCGGCAACCACATGTCATGTATTTGACTTCTAAGGCTTAGACTCAGCTTAAAATATCCATACATTTGGGATCACTTAAATGGACTTCCAAATTCGAAAACAAAAACTAGTCAGGGGAAAAAAAAATCAAAAGTTGGGAGAATTAGCCATTGACATCCCTTATGGCTTAAAAAAAAAGAGTTTACATAATCAATAAAATGATTAGATTTGAACCATCTAAAACCTTATTCAAACTGGCATATCGGATCAATTATAGTACCTTTTTTTCTTTAGAAAAAGAATATAATATCAGTTAAGAATTAGGGTTTTGGGGCTGAGCCCCGGTGGCGTAGTGGTTGTGCGCGGGACTGCGGCCCACTGGGATGGAGGCTCAATTCCAGCAGTGGGGCTGGGCCTCCTACTCCCACCACCGGCGAGCAGTGATGCCCAAAAAAACAAAAAACTAAAAACAAAACAAAGAATTAGGGTTTTGACAGTTAATAGAAATACGAAATTTGTTGACATAGAAAGTCACAAAAATGAGTTATCCTTAGGGATTATTATTTTGTGTTTGAAAACATGCACGAAGAGGCTATCTGTGGGTGTATAATTGGCAAAATAATGGATTATAAGCACATACAGTCCTCTTCAGATGTGTCCAATAAGCTGATGTTTTTATTCATCCTCCCCTTACAAGGCAAATCCATTGTACTTTACGGTTAAAATGAAATCGTTTATTTGCATTTCTCAGGTAGATTTCATCTGAATCTGAGATTATCAAACAAACAGAGACACAACATAATACTTGTCCTCCCATTTGTTGAGTGACAAACCGCATGCTACTGCTCTGAGGAGGCCAATCGAGGTGGCAGTTCAGAGTCCCAATGAAGTAATGCCAATGGATGTGGCAGTTCAAAGTCCCAATGAAGTGACGTCAAGAAGCCACTTGGAATCTCTTTCTTGAAATCAGTGTTGTCCTCTGGAATGATTTTGACGGGTATTGTGAACCTAAAACACCAATCGCACGGAAATTCTTACTAAAAGTTTACAAATGGAACTTCTCAGAAGTTTTATACCTTCCATGCAGATGGTACATTGACGTCATTGAAAGAGAAATGTCCATCAATTTTAATGTTTTTAAACAATGAAATAATCGTTTACAAACAATGTCATTAAGGGCCCAGGAAGTACAAAGAGTGTCCCATCCCAAAGCCCCAGTGGTAAATGTTGAAGTTCAATTTGCAAGGTTCTTTCCTCCAGAGATATAGCGTTGACCTTGAAGGTTGGGGACAGGGAGTAGGGGATCTGGGCCAGCTCTGCTTCACCACAGCAGGAGGGCCAGCGGTGCTCCCTAATATTTGGAAGACCGTCTCTGAATCTTTACAGTTTCTCAGCCATAGAACAAATGTCTACGGAGCAGTACCTCCTCTTGTTTTTGACTTATAATGAAAGGCTGGTAAGACGTCATATAGCCAGTTAATTGTCAGAGAAAAAGAAAATAATTTCTTTAGGAATTTAGAAAATTCTAAAGAAATTCTTTGTGTGCTTTTTTTGTGTCCCTGGTGGTCACTTCTAGAGAAATGAAAACAAAAGGATCTCTGACCATGAAGAGCAATGACTGTTACCAAGTACGGCATATATTCGAGTATAAGCTGATCCAAATACCAGCCAAGCACCTATTTTTATCACAGAAACTGCATTAAAAATGTGCCGAAAGGAGCTGAGCCCTGGTGGCATAGTGGTTGAGTGTGGGAACGCGGCCCACTGACTTGGTGGTTCAAATCAAGCAACAGCATGGCTGGGTAGCTCCCACGACCACCAGAGGGCAGTGATGCCCCCCCCCCAAAATGTGCTGAAAAACTTGGTTTGTACATGAGTATACATGTTAATTAAGAGATTCATTGATTAGGATCCAAGAACCAAAGAAAGTATTGTCTTCCTATCAAGAAATATTCAGCCTGGTGGATAAGACTGAACAGGGAACAAGAGCAATATTCAGTGAAAAATGAGGATAGCAGATTTTACACAAGTTAAAAAGTACACTTCCTCTCTAATCCTTGTGATCCCAGCAATCTCGTAGACATCTCCACCTGGCATGCTACACCCCACACCTCCAACAGTGAATTCTTCACACTTCTCAGCAGCCGTCAGTAGCATCATCTACTGCTCTTTCACAAAGCCATATTTGTCAGTCTTCCCAGCCACTGTTGTTCGGATCCTATAGGATTTCATCTGGATTCCAAAGTCCAGGCCTCCTTCAGGGAGCCTCTCTACCCGCGAGGCCACCTGACTATTAAGTTGGGTGGTCTTGCTGACCACTCATCCCCTTTTCAATCTCCTCTATCAGACTGAATGTCCCATGAAGCAAAGGCCATACCTTTCTTGGTTCTTGCATATCAGCATTGAGCACAGGCTTTCATACAGAGTAAGCCTTTGATACATAAAACAAAAAACCAAAGTCACCCATCGATTCAATTTAGATTCAGGGTGACCCTATACATAGTGAATAACAAAGGGATATGACTGCTGTATCTCTACTCCTCAGTCTGCAACTATATTAATTACTAGGTAATGTAGGCTTGTTTATAGAGAAAGAAATGTTGTCACCCACATGATAACTTACATTGTCAGAAAACATGTAAGAGAAAGACAATTAGATGGCATAAGAGTTCATCGGCATTAGACTATGGGAGAAATATTAATGGGCTAAAAAATCCCAGCTATCACCACATTGTAGAAGAGAATGCACAGCAATAAAAAAAAAGTGATAATCCCAAATTGTCAAAATGTTTAAATTTTACTAAAGCTATTCTTCGACTATAATAAACTATCCTGAAAGTTAACATCCTTTACATTTCCAGTTTTCTAGGTATAATACAAATTAATCAGCAGTTCTGAGTAGTGTGTGCTTGGTGCTGCCTGGGTGGAATAAATGGCTAAGTGCTCGACTATTAGCTGAAAGGTTGGTGGTTCAAGTCTACCCAGAGGTTTCTGAAAAGTCATGCCCATTCAAAACTGTATGGAGCAATTTTTAGCCCACCTGGGCTTCCTGTAGGCCATAACCCCTCAAACCAGCCAAATTCACAGGCATTGAGTCAAATATACGACTCCTAGGAACATTATAAGGCAGAGTAGAACTGCTCTTGTGCATTTCCCAGACTGTACATCTTCATGGGAATAGAAAGCCTCATTTTTCTCCCATGAAGCGGCTGGTGGTTTTGAACTGCCGACCTGTGGTTAACAGCCCAATGCATAACCATATGCCCACCAGGGCCCCTTAGATCAAGACCTACTCAATAGCAACTAACAGCAGCACCGGCGCACTCATATTGAGCTAGATCCTTCTCGTACATTTTCCCATAACCATGTCACTCATATGCCTGCTCATCCAAGGAGCAATTGAGACACAAAGAGTACACGGCCTTTCCAAGATTGCACAGCTCCTGAGTGGCCGAGGCAGGGCAGGCACAGGACATCTGCCCGCGGAGCTGCTCACATCACACCGAGGCTATGCTGTGTCCTTGAAAAGACATGCTCGTCGTTGTTTTCGAAATATCGCTCTGTATTCAAACTAGAATTTTATTTTCCAAATAGTGTAGGAGGCCAAGAACAAGTATTTCCCTGCAAACCTCCTACTTGCCGCATGTCTTCTAATAACTAGATTTGGGGAGAGAATCATAGAAGTTCATGTAACAGAAAAGCATGTCATCTCTATAGCAGAAACTGAGAGTGACTTCTTGTAAGATGGCATTTCTTTTGTTTTTGGACATTGAGCAGGTAAGACTTAATAGGCAGTAAGCGCTGGTCAGCGCAGAACTGTGATTTGTCCCTACTGTCTGCTCAGAGACGTCAAATTTCTGCCACATTACTGCACATGGCTCACGGAGGCCTCTCTAAACAGATAACTGTTAATGCCTCTTTCATAAAATCTGAATTTGCCAAATTACACTGTTGTATTTACATAAAGAGAATGGACTGATCCATCGGAAAACTGACCTGTCCACGAGTGGCTCGCAAATTCCACTGGTGTCAATGAACTTCTTCGAGGCGTATCTGACTATGCAAAGAAAAATAAAATGATGAAACGAGTTTTTTCCCCTAACGATTTTCTGAAATCTTATTTAGGGTCAACAGATAACCTACTGGGAAAGCATGGGTTGTGCTCGGTCTGGAAAACTGGTCCCCAGGAACAGTTCTTTCTCGGAGAGGCGAACGCTCTATACCGTCGGGCGCTGCACTGAACACACGATTCTGTGGATTCCTCCCTCTGTACTAAAGGAAGGACAATCCATTCTTGTTTAAAATAAATGCAGCTCTCAGAAACACACACACACACACACATATATACACACACACATACATACACACATACATACATACAGGTGCTTCAATCATTCTGTCTTTTATCCATTCACTCTCTTAATGGAGAACATTATTTAGATATTGCTAAGTCAAAGGCTGGTGTATCAAGGCATGGAAGGATAATGAAATCTGTCTTACAGAAAGAGGCCGGGATCCAGGAACTGCTGCCTTCTGCTCACCAGTCTCTGAGCCTATCGGGGGTAACCTGTGCCGTAAGGTTTGAACCGGGGATGATCTGTGATCTGTGCCAGTTTGCCTGAAAAGCAACAACATATAACTAAGGACCCAGGTGCAGAGTGGTACATCCGGCCACCACACCCTTGATCCAGTCTGTCCATCATAATCGGCCTTCCAAAAGAAATGCTCTCGCAGAGTGAGTTCAACTTCAGGAAGGCCCATGGGGAGGAGGGAACCCCCAGCCCAGTCCCATTGCCCTGGGTGAGCAGTCACTTTCTATCTGGATTAACCAAGTGCGCAGCGATGCTCAGACAGTAACAAAAGACCCACCTCTTGTTCAGAGAGCTAATGAGTCACTAAAAGCAAGACTCACACAGGGAAACCAAAGTGCAGTTGGATATGGATTACAATAGAGGCTCGGGTGTTGATTGGAATGTCAGCACTACAGAAATTCAGACAAGGGTGTAATCAAGAGGGAAACACTGAAAAACAGAGACGGATTCGTGGAGGTGGGAGAAAGGAAACCGGAAAGTGGGAATGGATTTCAAGTGCCGCCAAAATAGATAAAAATAAAGTTAAAAATGCCAGGTACAAGACAAGACCAAAAGCAAAGCTTTACAGAGAAGATGAAGGATATCTATGTATTGGCATAGCTATTTTTTGTTAGAATACTAAATATGGTGAAGGTGGAATTTTCCCTACATTCAAGAGATGAATGTGGTATGCAATGGAATGAGGCCCGATGGTTATTGTGAGAGGTCATGGAATCAGCTCCATGGTTGTGTCATCTGTAAACGGCATGTTGTGAATTAGCCTTCCTCTAATCTTGAAGCTGCCCTCGTTGTCATACCATCCAGCTCCTCTGATGACAGCATAACTCTGTGTGCCGCCAAAGGAAACACTGCCCAGTCCTGGGCCGCCCTTGCCATTGTCCTGGTACCCGAGCCACTGGGTGAGTCCGCCTCATTCAGAGTCTTCCTCCCTTGTCCCACTGCTCCGCATTACCCAACATGACATCCTTCTCCAGGCATTGGTCTTTCCTGACAATCTGTCCACAGGATGTAAGACAACATCTAGCCCTCTTTGCCTCTCAGGAGCATTCTGCCCTGACATCTGCCACCACAGATCAGTTTGTTCCACACTCCCCAGGAGCAGCTGGGGGCTTGAATTGTTAAGTGAGAGTTAGCAACACAAAATACAAGCCTATGCCACTCGGGCACCCTGAAGCACATTTAAAAAAAATCCAATTATTGGTTAAACCTTGGAAACCAATTACTCTGCCACCCTGGCAGGGGACATTAGCCCAGCCGCTCCACTCAGTCTACTCACTTGCTCAGGAAAGTCCCCTGGTTGGTCACAGGAATGGGACTTTGTCTCTGGAGGGCACTGTAGATGAGTTCCAGGGCTGCTCTTTCCCTAGCGGGAAGAGCTTAGGTCAATCATCCAACCTCCTTCAGCCTCTACTTGCTCAGCTGAGATGTGGAATAATATCATGATCTACTCTGAAGATTTGCAGTGGGGCATAAATAATATGTACCATTCACTGATTATGACTGTGTGGTAACAGCGAGAGACCAACAAACATGACTGCTGTTATTAACATTAGCGTTGCCTGATACTTGAATAAATTAGAAAACTAGAAGGCTCGTTCAAAATTCTGTAATCAGGAACAGATATATTCTGTTCTAATTGGGCAATGATTCCCACAATCAAATTATTGTTTTTTTAAATTTCCTATATAGAACGAAACATCCTTCGACATATGAGCAAGAACCAAACTGACTGCCATTGAGTTGAGGCTGTCTCATTGAGATTCCCTGTGGATTTCTGAGACTGTAACTCTTTATGGCAGTAGGAAACCCAGGCTTTCTCTTGCAGAATGCTGGTGATTTTGACCTGCTGGCCATGAGACTCCCCGCCCAATGTGTAACCACTGCACCACCAGGATTCCTCACTTTATAAAGGCAAGTCATAAATCACACTAGACATATGAAGGCAAGTCATAAACTTACTGCCGCTTAAGTTTCTGTTCATATATGCATGGGTTCATTCCCAAATAAAATTATGTTTTGAATTGTGATAAGTGGATGGCTGTAGATCAATTATCTAAACAATAAATGTGTCTCAGTCTCAGTAGAGTGATAACAAAACAGAGGTCCAACTAAAACATGGTTTCTGAGGAGATCTTATGGGTCCTTTAAGCTCAAGGCAAAAAGGTCAGCTTCGAAGGTGATGGTGACTGTATTTTG
Organism: Nesogale talazaci; assembly: GCA_004026705.1. Classification (NCBI taxonomy): domain Eukaryota; kingdom Metazoa; phylum Chordata; class Mammalia; order Afrosoricida; family Tenrecidae; genus Nesogale; species Nesogale talazaci. The sequence continues at coordinate 8,494 of PVJH01034897.1, forward strand.
GGAAGCCAAAAGGAAGATCTTGGTAGATTTCTTCAAAGGAACAATCATGGCATTATTAGGAAGAAGTGTTAAGAAAAACCAAAAACCTGCATTGGCCAGAAAAAGGCCAGGAAAATTGAACCCGTTGATTTTCTTCCATCACGACAATGTACTTGTTCAGTCATCCAAAGTCACAATGACTGTCCTACAAGAATTTTGTTGGTAAACCTTACTCCCTCCACCCGACAGCCCTCATTTTGCCCCTTCAGGCTTCCTTTCGATTGTCAAAATGAAAAGAAGATTTAAAAGGAATATAATTTGAGTCTCTCAGGGAGATCAAAATTGCTGTATCGAAGTAGGGTAAATGAAAGAATATGGAATTCTTCAGAGAAGGGTTCGAGAGCAAGAAAAATATCACCAGAGTGCACAGACCTCAGCGGAAGCAATGCCAAGGAACAATAGTGCCACACTTGGGTATTTCTGTGGAACAATTCTGGAGAACAGTCTTAGCGGAAGCTTAGTGTTATGGTTAAAACGTGGGGCTGTGACTGGCATCAGCAGCAGTTCATAGCCACCAGCAGATCCTTGGAAAGCCTGGCCTTTCTGCTCCCACCCACAGCTATTATCTTGGAAATGCCCAGGGGGCGCTGCGAGTCAGCAATAATTTGAATGGCACTGAGTATGACTTTATAGAAATACTTTTGGACTTATCCTCCTACCTAAAAAGTCGTAGTCATATATTCCCGTTCCTTTTAGTTTTATAAACATATGTAGCTATTTTACGACAGCATCAGAATACAATGGATTAATTATTGAATCTAAAAGTAATTCTAAAGTATTAGTTAGTTATTTTTTATACAAATGAGGCAATCGAATCTCATAAAATTTGTGTGACCAATCCAAGATCACCCAGACATTAAGGTCCCATGAGCTCAACTGCCTGTGCTATAGGTACAGTTGTGAGTTGAACTATAGCCCTCAAAAGATCTAGCCCACTGTGAATAAGACCTTATTTGGAAATAGGTGTTTACAGATGTAATTGGTTAAGATGAGGTCACACAAGAATGGCCCCTAACTCTAAAGACTGCCGTCCTTACCAGAAGAGAAGATGAAGACAGATGAGAATGGCAGGTGAGCATATAGGTAGATTGAAGGGATGTATCTGCAAGGCAAAGAACGCCAAGCATCGCCAACACCCCCAAAGCTAGAAAGTGGCCAGAAAGGGATCTTCCCTAGATCCTTTGGAGAGAGGAGGCCTCTAAAGACACCTTGGCTTTAGACTTCCTGCCTCTAGAACTGCCTGAGAATACATTTCTACTGCTTCACACCGTCACGTCAGTGGTAATTCATTATAACCACCAGTCTGACCTTATCTTGTTATATACCAAAGTCTACCACTGCAACAAAATTAATCTCCAATATGCTAATTAATTCTAAAAAGGTCTACATAAAATTATTAGAGTAGACTTGGGTCACAATTATGCCTAGGCCTTAAATGACCAGTGTCTCTGTTTCACGTAAATTTTAGTTCGCTATGAGAGAAACAAGACTTACAATTTTGTCCCCCTAAGAATTTCATCGCTGTACACATTGGGTGTTTTCAGTCTCTGTGAATCCGCAGTAAGAGAGGGCAGTCTCCTGTGCACAGGTGTTTTCTTGGAGGACAACTGCTGCCCTCGACCATCTGCAACTCTACTAAGTCGGTGCCACCTGGAGGAAGCAGCACTGGCATCCGGCCCTGTTGATTTGTCCTCTTGGTCATTCCTGGGGGAGAAACCAAGTGAGTTCTGTGAATGACAGCACTGTGGGAATAAGGAGCGCTTCTGCTTGTTAATCACTGGTAGTCGAACCCTGATACCACAGTAGTAAAACAGGTATTCATTGGGTAATGGGTTGGACACTAACCAAAAGGTTTGTCTTCTTAATTCACTGAGTGATTACAAAGGAGAAAGACATGGTGGCCTAATTCTTTAAAAGATTACACTCTAGTTAACTCTGTGGGATAATTCTACTCTGATACACTGCTTCAATATTAGTTCTAATACCCTCCATGGCACCTAATAAAAACAAATAATGCAGCCTCGGTAGTGTAGGTATATGGAAGACACTCGTACATAACTATCATTCCAGTTTCAATTAAGAAGTCACTCTACTACCCCCATTTCAAACTAAAAATTCACAGCTACATTTCCCTTTCCTCATCTCTTCCAACCTAATATATAATTGTACTTATTTGTGGTCTAGCAGGACTTAATTTAAAGGGCCCTGGTGGTGTAGTGGTTATGTATTGGGCTGCAATTCTCAAGGTTCGCCGTTCAAAAGCATCATTTACTAGCTGGGAGAAAGATGGGACTTTTTACTCCCATGCAGAGCTCCAGTCTCGGAAACCCACAGGGTCAGTTCTATCCTGTCTTATGGGGTCCCTGTGAGTCCGTCAATGGCGAAGAGTTTGGGCTGTTTGGCTCTGGGTTTTATGGTTTCTATTAGAATGCCATTGCTAGATATGGCCAAACCGGTTCCAACTTGAAACAGTGCCTAATCCCGAGCTAATCTCACAATGCACCTACTGCTGCAGCCGCTCTGTCTGTCCATCTTGTGGACGGCCTTCCTCTTTGTCGCTAAGCTCTAGCTGACCAAGCACGGCGTCTTTCCACGGACAGGTCACTCGGGATGACATGTTCAACGTACATGACAAAAACCTCACCCTCCTGGCTTCTGAGGAGCATCCTGGCTCTCAGAGAACTGTGCTTTCCTTCTTCCTACTATTCGTCCTCTGTGCTCGGGCACATCTAACGCATGGGATGAAATAACATCCATACCTCATACGTTCGGTAGTCTCACATTTTCCAGCACTGGTTAATTATTTCTTATACATACTGTGTCCTATCTGCACAATAGGCAGGTCTCTGCTGAAGCGGTTTAGCTTGAATTGTCATCACACCATTCAACGCACTATAAAAATTGTTGGAAAATCGATGAGCCTGACAAAAGTGAAAAAGTAAAAATTTAAAACCTTCCAGGAATGAATGAATATTTGGAATAAGCAAAAAAAAAAATTATATATATATATATATATATATATATATATATATATATATATATATATATACAACACACTCAAACTGGATAATTTGATGAAACATCAACACAGAAACCAGATTCAATAAACATGGAGGAAGAGAAGCCAATAAGGAGTAGCCTAATTCCCCAAGGCTTGTCACAGTGGAGAATTATGATCATACCTGGCCTGTCTTGAGAGAGATTCATGAAACCTAGAGGGGTTAGTTACATGGAGAGAAATGGCACCAACGCACTGTGGCCTGGCAAGGAAGGGACATGGGAGTTTATTGTTAAGAATTGTACTTCCATCCTGTGAAGTTCTACACCCAACCTGAATATAGAAGACAGGGTTGTCTTCTGATATAATCAGTGTGATCCACCACCAGGACAAATACAGAGTGAAGAAGGAAGGGGGGATATGGATGCAGAAGATGGATCAATGGATCTCCTAACTGGTCTGCTGGCTTTTCAGCTTCCTCTTAGCTATACTGCCTGCCCAACTTATCTTCCTAAAAGGAGCTTGATATACAGGGAACTAACCCAAGCATGAGCTCTAAGAGGCTTAAGTCTGAACCCCAGTTCTAACTACTACCTTGTTAGTGATCTTGGAAAGATTATTCTGTTATTAGCACTTGAGTTTCATCATCATTAAAATGGAAATAATAAGGCCCTTCCTGAGAGTTGTGTTAAGGGTTAAATGAGATAGCACACATGGGCTAGAGAATTACTAACTGTTTCTTTGGCCGTAAAATATGACCAATAAAATTTAGACTCCGATGAACAGAAAAGAATTTGTGGAACCCGATCGCACTATACTTAATGAATGGATATTGTAACCGCTCCTCAAATTTTCCTCCTGAAAGTAATGTAAAGACAAATCCTAGGGGGATAAAATTAATATCTATAATTTCCACTAGAAAGCTCTGACCAAAACCAAAACCAAAACAAAAAGGGCTGCGCCCTGGTGGCGTAAGTGGTTGAGTGATGGACTGCGGACTTGGTGGCTCAAATCCAGCGGCGGCTCTCAGGAGCAGCACTGGGTGGCTCCCACAATGACCAGAGAGCAGTGAGGCCCACAAAAACAAACAAACAAACAAAAGAAAGCTCTGACCACTTCAAAATTGGCTTTATTATGACTACATCTTTGTTTTTACTTGTGCTTGTTCATTTTCTTAAAGCACCATGTTTCCAAAATAAAGTAGAAGTGAAACTACAAAATAATGTTCAAGTTTTTAAGATACCATATTTGGGGGAGGGCAATCACTGCCCTCTGGTGGGAGTAGGAAGCCCAGCCTTGCTCCTGGAGAGCTGCTGCTGGATTTGAATCGCCAACCCAGTGGGCCACAGTCCTGCGCACAACCACTATGCCACCGGGGCTCAGCAAGATACCACATTTTTAAGATCTCCCTATTTTTCTTGATGTTTAAAAGATTTTTTTCCCTTACTGCCACCAACTGCTCACTTTTTATAAGATTTATACTGCATATTAAACCAGGTGGTAAATACTGCATTGAGCCCATCAGAGAATGAAACCCAAACGTATACTCCCCCAATTTTCTTTTGACCAACAAAAGAGAAGATGAATGATTGTAAAGTCCTTGCATTGGGAGTGAATCAAGTCTGTGCAATATTCCTGTTGTACCCTCTGGTTCCCAAAGCACACACCCTAATTAAGACCTCTGCTCTTTCTAGCTGCGGGAGGTGTTCTGATAGGTCCTAAACTAGGTGTATCTTCTTGCCCTTGTCATCCATAGCCTCGCTTTTTCTTCTTTGCCAGGAGCCGTCGTGATGCAGTGCTCATACACGGGGCAGCTAAGACCCTGGTCAAAGTCACCAGCTAGTCAGTGGGAGAAAGGAAAGGCCTTCTACTCCCTAGAGAGAGTGACCGTCTCTGAAGGCCACAGGGGCAGTTCTACATTGTCCTGTAGGTCCCTAGGAGTCCCAATTGACTTCCATGGAAATGAACTTTGGGAACTGTTTTTTTCCTTCAGTTAGACAAATCTTACCTCTCACCTAGCCTTTTGTTCACATCTTATCCGACTTAAGGTGTGCTATTTTTCTTCTGAACCCCACAGCACTTAGGATTTGAAGCATCTTAAATTATAATAAAATAACTTAAGCAGTATCTGATTATAATAAAGCAGACATTTACTGACTCTATTAGATGTCATACATTGTATAAAACATCATCCCTTTAAGTCTCATAGCCTCTGTCTCAAAGATCTCCCAGATGAGGTCAGTAAATGGTCTCCAGGTTCCAAAGTTCTGTCTGAATCCACAGCCCAAATTGCCACCTATTGGTACACTGATCCTTCTCGTGGTGTGTGTGTGTGTGTGTGTGTGTGTGTGTGAGACTAGCATTGCTCAGGCTTGCTGGCCCTCCTAGTCCTATTCCTCCAACTAGACTGGATGTACCTCCAACCAGGAAACCTGTTTATTCTCTGCTCTCCAGTGCCAAGCTCCTCATGCCTAATCCCAGCTTCTCAAAGGCCTCTGAATGTGGATGAAATTCAAGGAAAAATTACTAAGTGCCTCCTAAATGCCAGTAGGGAGCTTTCAGGTGTTTATAGGATTTGTCCTCACAATAATCACTTGGACTGAGTATTGTTATTCTCCTTTTACAGATAAGGAAGTGACATTCTAGAAAAATAAGTCAAAATACTCCAAATAATATTTCTCCTAGACTCCTTGATTCTAGAAACTTGATTCCAGTTCTCTGCCCTTCCTAATGCTGGACCCTCTAACTCCTGAGGCCCATCACTGTTCTCCAAACATGCTCCAGCATTCCTCCCTCCATTACCCTCCTGAATGTCTCCCACTCACGGACTCTCTCTTTCTTCACGTGTCTGCTCACATTTCACCTGCCATCTAAAAGGTGCAACCTCAAGCTCGCATTAAGACTAATCACCCCTCTTCTGTTGTCCTATGGTACTTTCATGCTTACGCTCTATGCGTATCTCTTAAAGAATGTAGTACATAGGAACTTGGACTATACTTTTAGTTTTACTAGGTCAGGGACAATATTTTATTAGTTTATATATCTCTGCAGAGCACCTAATTTAGTTCACTTCACAGAATCTTAATCGAGTTGAATTGACTGGTTACTTTTATCATTTTTGTGGATAGAAAGGAAAGGAAATATTTATAATGTAGAAACATTGAGGGGACATTTCTCTCTCTCTCTCTCTCTCTCTCTCACACGGGAAAGAAAGGGCTCAAGCCAGGTATTCTCAAATCTGAGTGCCCATTAAATAATATGGCAATTCTATTCAACTGCACAAAGTAATCATGCTAAATTCTGTTCTTATTAGCAAATAGACCCAATATCTTAACAGAATTTAACAGAATAATTCTCTTGACAAACCAAGACAAGGGATATAAAAATAGAGGGAAAGAAAGACCAGTGAACAAGCCATCTACCTGTGTTTGAATAAGATGAGAAGCCAAGGATATGCTTCGAGTTTCAGAACTTCTGGAGGGGGGAACACTTGATGTATCGGTGTTAAAACGAGAGATTAGTATATGCTGAGATTTAGTTTCAACTTTTGACTTTTCTTTCTGTTTTTTCCTGTCTGTATCAATGTGAAAAGAGATATGACAATTAAACACTTACTAAGCTATCCTATTAAACATCAAATTATCTAATTCAGATACTCACCATTCACTGTTCCGAAAGAACATTTATTCTGTGGTTACCAAAGATCTGTGTTCTTGCACATTAGAACAACTGGCAGATATAAGGCTTTTCCACATGCCTTTATGGAATGTGTACCTTTTCCCACATGCCCACATGTAATAATACTTTTAGTAATAATCGTCATTTTAATAATACTATTTTTATGTTTTCAGTGAACGTTTACATGGAAGATGGACCACCTCGACACAAGCTATTCAGTGACAGTGGTCACATTTTTCACAGAGGGCCCACAGTCAACATTCTCCTTCTAATTTCAAGTATACTAATTTTCCTGTCACTAATGTCTTATCTTTGCTTTAAAGTAATTATTGGCCTGGTCTCATAATGAAGTTGGCACTCATGGATGCGATCCTTTACTTTGTATGTCCATCCGTTAACTTAATCGACAGGGGCCTAAGAGGAGATAACATCTTTTTATTCAGTGATATCTGCAAAAATGCAGGTTGTACATACCCTGGGACAATAGAGATCCTTGGTATTTTATGCAAGCTCAAGTAAACGCTTTGTGTTAGAAAAACAATTGTTTTATAACAGGCTTATTACCCTATGTGTAAATCAGTTACATAAACAAACTGTTAATATCCTCTGCTGACAATTCTGCAAATTTTTTCAGCTCAATTTGAAGCATTTAGAGAACATGTTATAGTTTAAATCATAGTTTCCCAAAGTGGGCACCATCGCCCCCTGGTGGTGTGTGGAATGATCTAAGGTCATTGTAAGAGCAGATACCTACACTTTATCCTGGATTCTGGAGAACAAAAGGTTCTCATTGCTAGGGAGGTCATGAGGAATTTTTTTGGTGCATCACTGCCCTCTGGTGGTGGGAGTAAGAGGCACAGCCTTGCTGCTGGATTTGAACCTCCAACCCAGTGGGCCCTAGTCCCGTGCACAACCACTATGCCACCAGGGCTCAGCGCCAGAATTTTTTTTTTTTTAAAGAGGACAGTAGACCATATAAGTTTGAGAACCTCGTTTAAATGAAGTGATTATTAAATGAATTACACTTGCATTTTACCTTGTAAGTCATTCATTTATATCATTCACAGCAATATAAATTACTGTGAACAATTAAAAATAAAGGCCTTATTGTTACGGATTAACTAAATAAATTACAATAAACTATGATATAACACTTTTGTTATGTTGTTTTCAAAAGCCTTGTTTAATAGAACCTTTAATAAATACTACATTTCATAAAAAGGAGATGAAGTGTTAATAAAGTGACACATACAGCTTAACTCTATTATGCTAAAATATATAATATTTAAAATCTTGGACAATAACGTTAAAGCAATGGTAACAAGAAGAGAGGAGTGACATCTACGTTCTTTGTTATACATTTCTGTTTTTATATTTTTCTAGAGTGAATATGTTTTATTTTCCCTAATTCAAAGACATAACAATGTCCGTTTGACATGGTTAAAGCCTGCGTGGTGAGTCTTTCGTTTGGGAAACCACTTCCTTCCTCAACCCAGTTCTGTCCAAGGCAGCCTGGTGCAAAGCTGGAGGCCTGTCTATGTCCTTTCTTTTTATTATCCCAAGTTCTACAGCTCAGTACCTGTGAGTGTCCATTCCCAGTGTTTTCTGACCAGCTCTTCCAGTGACAAGACCACAGTTCCCCAGACATGATCAAACACCTCTGCAGCCACCGTCTCTTTGATACAGTCATGAGGGGAGATGGGAGGAAGTCCATGCTTACGCCACCTTCGACCACGGTGGAGTTTTTTTCGCTCAAGACATTCATCATCACTAAGGATAAAGACGCATTCAAATAGCCAACTGTCAATGTTAAAATGTTATCTATCCCTCTTGCGATCTCATTTGCATACATGTATAAAATTAATTGGATGTTTTTAAAAATATTTATATTATTATTTCGGTTTATTTTCTAATCCATCCACTTTCAATGATGGCAGTGACAATTCTGTTTAAGAACTACAGTGCATTTAGTAGTGTGGAGACTGGAATGTCCCTGGGCCCTCTGGGCAAGTCAGCCATAGTGTCCCTGACTGCCTGAGCAGGAGGACTCTCCTCCCATGGCAATATCCATTGTCACCAGCATGTGGAACCCATATGCCTGTGTTCTCTCTGTGCCATCTTGCTACAAAAGGAAGAGAGGCACCGTCCTATCATCTGTACTTCCTGCTGGTAACCTAAAAACTTTTGGTAGCACGCCATCTCGTAAGAAGGCAAAGGCTATTACAGAAGTACATTTGTATTGTCTAGTCCACCCAATGAACACATAAAAAAAGAGAAAAGCTAGATAAAGCACTATGCCTTTCCCATTAGTAAGTGAGCAACAAATGAAATTCTATTTACTTTTCTGTCCCATCAAAAGCGAAATACTCTTCAATTTTTCCTTCCACATCATAAATCTCTTCTTCCAGGTGTGAACAGGCCCTTAGGTCCGAGATCCCTGGGCACTCGGTCTCTGCCAGGGCAGGAGCCGAGAAGGCTGCGGGGAAGATCTGAGAGCCGGAGATGCATAGCCTGTGGGGAGAAAGAGGCCATCCTCAGGTCATCTGTGATCCTCAGAACCAGGGTGGATGTTTGAATTATGCAAACATTACAGACTCCCAAGTGAAAACTCATAGGTCGTATATTTGAAAAAACGCAAATCCTTAGAAACAACTGACACCGGCAACATGACCATTCTTTAAATTCTAAACTATTCTGTGAGTCTTTATCCTCTTCCCATTGATGGCCTTCGTGGGACACATACATGCAGAAATACAGAGCAATTGACGAACATCTGTCACTCAGCAAAAGAAAGCTGCAGTTTTGAGGCTAGGATCTCCAACTAGGAAACCGGCTTTCACCGGCTGCCTATCACACTACATGGAGAATGGAAGTGAAAGTTAATGAAAATGAATATGGATATGCAAGTATCTGCTTTGGTAAAGATCTACATTCTACAAAACTCAGAGATGGAGTTCTACTCTGTCCCATAAGGTTACTGTAAGTCGGAATTGACCGGAAAGCAGTGAGATAAGCAGGTAAGATAGATTTACAAAGTGTGTGCGTGTGTACACCATCATCGAGCCCGGAAGGCACAGTGGGCAAGTGCTTGGCTGCTAATCAAAACTGTCAGGGGTTTGCGTGCCCCCCCACCCCCCCAACTGCGTCAGTGGAGAGATGTGGGAGCACCTGCTCTGGCAGGAGGGGGCAGACTAGATGCCAACGGGGCTCCTAATGCTGACTGTCGGGTTCACAGGCGTGGAAGCCTTCTGGGGGCTGTTCTTTGAGTCAGGTTGAGTCAGAATCAAGCGGGCACCCATGGACTTTGGTTGATTCTCCACAGGTCTATGTAAGCAGTGCAGATATAATCATTTTAGCATCAGAAGCAGCTCTCGATCAAGAGGCTCCATACATGCCTTTCATGAAAATCTGATTTTGCAAACAGGTAAGGTTCATGGATAAGATCAACATGAAGAAGGATAGCTACTCACAGAAGGGGGCCTCGCAGAGGGGATGATCAATCCAGGGTATGGTATCGCACTGATGAAACGTGTGACTGCCCTCTAGCTCGTTAATATTTCCTCCCCTTTCTATTACAGTGTTTGTTTTACCCCATTAATCGTGCTAGACCTGAGTATGTTTGTGTGTATAATTAAAATCATCCATTGCATGAAAGCCTAGATAGAGAACCCTTCAAAAACAGTATTGGGAGCAATGATTTCCTGAGACTATGGGAAGGGGGGTATGGGGGAATGAATGGCAAGGAAGGCTGCATGACCCAGCTGAGGGGAGCAAATAACAGAATTGTAGGTGAATGGTTACATTGTATTGGATGGGGTAAGATAAGGCCAACCCCCCAACCCTATAATAGTAATATATAAGAAGATAGAGGGCTGAGCCCCGGTGGCGTAGTGGTTGTGCGCGGGACTGCGGCCCACTGGGACGGAGGTTCAATTCCAGCAGTGGGGCTGGGCCTCCCACTCCCACCACCGGAGAGCAGTGATGTCCCCCCCCCCCAAAAAAAAAAAAAGAAGATATAAGGGTTCTTGTGGGGTAAGGTAGAGATAAGGGGGAGCTAAAATCAAGAACTGATTGTGGCAGCAATTGTACAATTCTGCTTGATCTAATTGAACCAGAGAATGTTTTAATATCTGTAAGAATTCCCGATCAAATGATTAATTAAATTTTTTAAAAAACCACATTTCACTAGTAATTTATACAGACGTACTCCCTGTGGCTGGTGCGTTCACGGGACTCAAGCGAGGGCTTGTGGGTTACAGCATCAGGCCCGCTGCTCTGGAAATGCTGCACGCCGTCCTCGGTTGGCAAGACGAGCTGTCTTCCTAATACTCTGCAAGGTAAAATAAATAAAGGGACGGGACGTTTAATAAACAGACACAGCGGCTGCAACAATGGGCACGGTTGCGAGGCGGACACAGGACCGTGAGATGATTTTTCTGGGGTGCACAAGGTCTCTGTGGGTCAGAACCAACCTGATGGCACCTAACCACCACCACCACCACCACCACCACATCTCTTTGACCGGAGGAGAGATTTAAAGGGAGGAGCCAATGATGACTGGGATGGGGTGGGAACAAGGACAGGTAAAGGGCATGGACTCACAAAGAAAGCACGGGCTTTGTGAGAGTCAGGCAGACTGGGTGCCAACAGCGCCCCTGACACGGACACCGGGCCCAGCTCTCACTGCTCAAAGTCATCAGCTTTTACCCACTGGTCTGGTTTCTGACTGCAACATGGCAGACGTATAGCAGCCTGATGTAGGTATTAGAACTAGTGCATGTCCCTTGTCTAGGGTGATTCCCAGCTCCTAGAAGTTCGCGATAAACATGAAGTCAAGGGTGGAGTGGGAGGGGGTAACCAATATGATCTCTGGAATACAGACAGCGGGGAAGTGGGTGAAGGGACACAGCAGACTGAGTACAATCTGAAAAAGTAATAACAATGTGTAAATTATTAAGGGTTCATGGGGG
>PVJH01034898.1:0-20071 GCA_004026705.1 Nesogale talazaci
GGCGGGCGGGCGGGCGCAGGAGCCACCGGCGCCGCCGAGGAGCCCGGGCGGGGCAGCTGGACTGCGGCGGGGGCGGCTCCGCGCGGCCGGGGCGCCCGTGCCTGCCCCTCGCGCCTGGCCGCCCGGCCCTCTCTCCCGCGCTGTCTGTCTCGGTCTGCGCGCGGCTCGCTCGCTCGCTCGCGCACTCCTCTCTCTCGCTCGCTCGCCCGCCCGCGCGCTCTCTCTCTCTCCCTCTTTCTCCCTCTCTCGCCTCTCTGTGTCTCTGGCTCTCTGCCTAGCTCCCTTGGGTCTGTTTCTCTCTCCCGCCGCCCCGCTCTGCCGGTCTCTGGCTTTCTTTCTCGCGCGCTTGGGGTCTTCCCTCGCCGGCTTTCCTTCGCTCCTGGGGGGCGGGCGCGGGAGGGGGACGAAGCTAGGGGGTCCTCGGGAAAAGCGCCGCGGAGGCGCGGGCTCCATACCGCCCCGGGCGCCCGGCCGCGGAGGGGGCCGCCCGGCCGAGAGGGGAGGCGGGGGTGGCTGGGGTGGGGGGGGGAGCCTTAGTCATTTCCCCGCTCCAGCCCGCGCCCGCCCGAGCGCGCACTCACGGCCGCTCTCCCTCCTCGCTCCCCAGCCGCGGCCCATGGAGCCCGCCGGCCCGGCCCCCGGCCGCCTCGGGCCGCTGCTCTGCCTGCTGCTCGCCGCCGTGTTTTGCACCCAGCCAGGTAAGCCCCCCTCTGTCCTCCGCCAACCCTGGGCTCTCCCCTCACGGCCCGCCACTCGGGGCTGCTTGGCGAACAGCAGTCAATAGGGCAAAATAGAGATGCGTGCCACTTGGATTACAGATGCGGAAACTGAGGCCCAGAGAGGGCCAGCCACTTGCCCAAGGTCACACAGCCAAGGATAGAACCCTGCTCTCTGCCTCACAGACGGTCTGTCTGGACCCAGAGCCGCAGCCCGTGGACTGGGCGCTGGGGCACGGGGCGGATTAGTTGGCTCAGCCAGCCCCAGCGCCGTGGGCGAGACAAGCCCTCTGCGTTCTCTGGAGCTGGGCGCCAGGCGGGCTTCCTTCCATGAAAGCTTTCTGGTTGTAGCACTGGGGCTTGCCACACGTTTGGCTCCTGGGGCTGATGGCCAGGGTGGGGGCAGAGGTCATCCCCGTGCTCGCTCCCTGGGTTGGAACAGAAACCCCTGTGCCTCTGAGGGGCTTCTTTCCCCCTGCTCTGCAGAGTAAACAACCTGACCGAGCGTCCGGGGGAGGCGGCGGCAGCCCTGGGGTGAGCTTGATGTGGACACTCAGCAGCTTACCCTGAGCCTCTCCTTGCCTGGCTGAGCTCCCAGCTCCCCATTCCCCACTCTCCTTCCTGGTGGGGCTCAGCTCCCTACTTCCTCCTGTTTCCCCCAGCTCCCAGGCAGCTCCCCTGCAGCTCAGGTGCTGGGCTGGGGCTGTTACCTGTGGCTCTGAGTATGTCTTTTTTTGTTGGCCTACATCAAACACCTGGCTGTCGCCAGCAGGCGGACTCTGAAGACTACCTTGTGTATTCGCCAAAGGGTGAGGTCACCATTCAGGAGTCCCTGCTTCTTAGAGGTTTTTATTTTTTTTTTATTTATTTATTTATTTTTTTTGTTTTTGCCAAGCCTAGGGGTCTTCTGAGAAGGGGGGCAAATGTCTCAAAGAAGCAGTAGGGAAGGGGGTGGGGCCAGAAGGCGATCTGAAGCTGTGTGTCTGCAGAGTGGTCTCTGTACCTCCTACCCTGGAGGGGGGAGGTAAGGATGAGCTCAGGATCGGCTGCTCCAAATGCAACCCCCCCCCCCGTTTTGCATTTGCTTAGAGACTGGTAACCATCTTATAGCAGAGGAGGAATAAAACAAAAAAACAAAAAACGGGAGAACTAGCAAAGAGTGCGTGGAAGGAGAGTGGGAATGGGGGCAGACAGCGACTCCTCTCTGCCCTGCTTCCCTGGGACGCTGGATATCCACCTGAGCACCCCCCACCCCCCTGCGCTTCCCCTTACTCTTTTGATTCTAGTTGGGTCCTTGGTGGTCAGAAGGAAACCCTGGTATTTTTCATGTCTCCTGTGAGTGGCATCTGCAGTCTGTTCTTCCTGCCCCGGCCTGCACACGTCTGAGTTCCTGCCCCGTCCATCTACGCCTGGAATGCCAGCCCTTGCCCCTCCCCAGCTGAGTTTTTCTGAAGGGGGGGGCAGCACCTGAGCTAGTTGCTAAAGGCCTGTTCCACACCCTTCTCTGACGACCCTGGGGTTCCGTCCTTGGCCAGTGAGCTGGGACGCTGATTAACAAGTGTTCAGATGGGCAGCTTGCCTTTCCCAGGGTGCTGGCTGGGAACACCGACACCCTGCTTGGGAGCCAATTTTTCCCCCCTTTTGCCTATAAAAACAATCTATAAAATGGTAAAGATTAGGCCATAAAACTTCCGTTCCAATCCATTCAGCATCAATAGCCTGAAAAAGTGGGAGCAGCAGAAGGGCCTAGATTAACTTTGAAATAAATCAATCTTTTGGAGGTAAGAATGCATTTCCTGGCAAAGGGTGACAGGGAGGGGACGGGGGTGTGACCACCCCATTCTGAGCCTCCTGGCCACCCTTTGCCCAATTCTGTGGGGGCCGATGGTCATCCCCTGGGCCTGGCGGTAGAATTCACTTGGTTTGGCCAACGGTTGGGGCCCCAGGCCCCTCCTCCAGTGGCTCCACACATGGGATCTCTGACAAAGCAGAAGAGAGACAGGACAGAAGGTAGAAAGAAGGCAGTTGTCCAATTTTCCAAGAAAATGGATTTGTTCGAGTGAGAAGCTCAAATGTCAGGCTTAGCAAGCCGGCTTTGGATTGAATGACTCCTAGTGTCTCAGGCAGAACTGTCAGCCTGGGAGGGGTCACGTGACGGCTGCCGCTCCACATGATCACCGTGTGAAGGGGGTTGGTTGGTCATGTGAATTTTCTTGCTTGGGGGAGGCAGGGCAAGAAGTTTCTCAAGATTGCTTCCAGCGTGAGCGCCGCCAGAGAGCAATTCTAAAAAGATGCCAGGGAATTCTAAACCAGCCCGGGTTCTTGGAGCTGGTGCCAGGCCTGGGTTCTAGAGCAGCGGGCAGAGGGAATGCGTGGAAGTAGGTGGAGGGCAAGGGTCCAGAGCGTGGGGCATGGGGCAGCCCGATTCTGCAGGCAGCACCCTAAATCTGAGTGTGTGTGTGTGTGGGGGGGGGGTGTATAGGGGTTGAGGGTGGTTACTCACCACCACCCCCAATTCCCAAGCCTTAGGAGCTGAGGATCCTCCTTCTGGGCAGACCTCAGGGGAGGGCCTATGTCCCCCTTCCCTCAGGCCTGAGGGAGGCCAGGCCAAGGTGAGGGACAGCAGGGCACTCTGGAAACCACTGCCTAAGGAGTATTGGGGCAGCTTGCCAGTGACTCTTCTGTACTTTCCTAAGCGATAAAGCTCATCTCACTTCCTCTTTCATGAGAAGAGAAAGAGGGTGGCTTTGGCCCCAAAGTGCTCGGGCCATTGACGGGCCTCTCAAGCGGTGGGGTTCTGGCATTGGTTCTGGTGTTGGTCAGGGCGGTCTCCCCATCGCTGTGCCTTCAGCAGCTCTGGGGAAACCCTGAGAGCCGTACCTCTTTCTCACAGTCACTCAGCTCACCCAATGCCCGGAAGGGAACCACGTGCAGAGAAGGGCGGAGAGCCCGGGTTCCTCGGATGGCAGTCCCTGCCAGCCTGTGTACTGAGGGCCTTATCTGCGTAAGCCATGAAATCAGCAAAGCCACACCTGAGGCAGCCGGCCGCTGGTCCCGTTGTGCAGAGGACAGTGGAGTCCCGAAGCGGATTGCTATTTTACCTTGGTGGGTGTTAAGAACAGACCTGGCAAAGCCAAATTCCCTGCCATCCTGTCAATTCTGGCTCAGAACTGCCCCTCCCCGGCCCCCCTCCCCCCCCACTCCCCGGCCTCCCGTGGGTTCCGAGACTGTGACTCTGGATGAATGTAGAAAACCTCTCCTTTCGCCAACAGAATGGCTGGCAGTTTTGAACTGCTGACCTCGAGGTTAGCCGTCCCATGTGTAGTTCAGGAGGCCACCAGAACTCAACGATATGATCCCAGAGAAAATTAAAAAAACAGACTCAGGGCCATTGAGTTGATACCAGGACTCATAATGACCCTTAAAGAACTGTCCTTGTGAGTTTCCCTTAACGGAGTAGAAAGCCCCACCCATTTCCCAAGGAATGGCTGTTGGTTTTGAACTGCCAACCTTGCAGATCGAAGCCCAGCACGTAACAACTACGCCACCAGGGCTCCTTGCAAATCCCACGTAGATAGATCTCAAAAGAATACAGTCTTTTTAGGCAGACAATCTTTCCTAGTGAAGCTAAAATGTTCTTCATTTTTGTGTGTGTTTTTTTTGTTTTTTGTTTTGTTTTGTTTTTGGGCATCACTGCTCTCCGGTGGTGGGAGTAGGAGGCCCAGCCCCACTGCTGGAATTGAACCTCTGTCCCAGTGGGCCGCAGTCCCGCGCACAACCACTACGCCACCGGGGCTCAGCCCTTGTTCTTCATTTTTTAAGAAGGCCGTAGGGGATACATTTGGCTTCAGATTTAAAAGTTATCCTCGAGTAATAGTTTCAGAGGTTTGCCCCGGCCTTCAAGGCTCTAGAAAGTAGTGAACTCCTTTAGAATTGGGAATGCCTTTAGAAATGGAAGTTCTCTTCTGCAGTTTCCCCCCTTTTGATCAGACTTTTACTACAGAATCTTTGGTCATGGAAGCTGTGCACCTTCTGATTCTTTAGGCCTTAAGAGCAAGGAGGTGGTGGCTGGTAGAGTCAGTCACTCACCTTCCGTTTCCACCTACCATGCCTGACTCTCCTTTGTCTGTTGCACCAAACAGACAGAGACCAAGTGCTGTCTTATAGATGGCTACTGACAACCTCTTCGGACCCCTGACACAATACAATGAACATAGCGTTAGGTGAGTGCCTGTGAGGGTCTCTGAAACCATGACCCAAACTTCCCAACAAAAATGTTTGAGGGCTGATTTTTGCCTCCAGAAGTTTTCCAAGGTGTCTCTGCTTAGACTTGATTCTCCAGACTTCAGTTAGCAGCTGGACAAGTTCATTGTGTGTACCTGCCAGGGACTCCCCAAACGGGTGATCCAAGTCCAAATCATGCCCAAGTCATGTGTGGTGAGGAGTCTGAGCTTTGAGTCCAGACCTCTTTTGGGTGGTCACCGGGCCATGGAGAGGTTCCAGCTGGAGACTTTGGGACCCAGGGGCCGCAGGAGCCTTAGGTGGAAGTTTGCAGAAGGATTCCCTTCTGGGGCAGAAGCTTTAACTGAGTCACGGTGCTTCTCAGATGGCAACACTGACAGCCCCCTGGCCCTCACAGATGACAACGCCCGGGGAGTGACGTGGCTCCGTAAGAGCCCCCCCCAATCTGGGCTGTCAGGCTCTGGAGCCCCCAGAGCTGGAATATTCCCCACTTGCATCTTCCCGGTGCCCTTTCCGACAGATGGAGAGGGGGTGTGCCAAAGGAAGGGAGTCTAAAAAGTGCTACACGGATCCCACACACACACTGGCTCGCTACCTCTGATGGCTTCCTGCGACAGGTTCTTTTCTTATTCGTCGTCTTGGACGGACGGAGCTTTTCTTCCCTTTTTATATGCGCTCAGATTGCTGGCTTGTCAATACAGCTCCCATCATGTCACTTCCCCGCTCAAAACTGTTGAGTGGGTCCAAGTTTTCTTCACACACACAAAAATAATAAGAACTTCAGCAGCAGGGCTGGGCCGTCTCTCCCTCGCTGGCCTTCTTCCTAGCCTGTGTGTGGCACTGAACTGGCCCGCTGCGATGCTGCCAGAGAGTAAGGCTTCCTGTCGGAGGACCACGGCTTCCTCGGCCACCGGTGTGCCTTGACCCGGAGGTTCTGAGAAGGAAGCCCTGCAGCGTGGAGTTACGCGGTGGCCACACTGACTCCAGGGTTCTGCAGACCTGTGGCAGTGAGAGACTGTGCATTCGCCTCCCACCTCCTAGCATGGGGCTCAGCACCGTCCGGTGGATGTTCATGTCCAAACCCCTGCGCTCAGCTGAACTTGAGAGAGCTCCCGGTGCGTCTCAGTGCCCTCTGGAGGTACTACCAGTCGGTGCACTCGGCTGCTGGTGGAAAGGTTGGAGGTTCAAGTCCCCCCAGAAGTGCTTTGGAAGAAATGCCTGGTGATCAACTTCTGGGAGAGGAAAAAAAAACATGCAAGGACAAAAGCACTGGGAGCCATGATGCCATTATTGAGGAAATATCATCATAGCCCCTATGGTGGGTTTGTTTGTAGATACCGCCTGTCTTCTAGGTCCCTAGCAGTGCAGGTCTGTGCTTGACTGCTAACCAGAGGCGCTTCTGAATCCACCCAGGTGGCGCCGTAGCAGGGTGGTCTGGCATGCCACTTCCCTGCGATGACCACCGCCCATGGCAGCCGAGGGAGTGCAGCCCCCCCCCTCTGAAACTCAAGGGGTCACACGAGTCAATCAGCAGCAGGGACTTTGGCCTTTCTGCATGCAAATGTCATTAACCCCTTCAGGGTTCAAGGTGCAGTCACTTCCTCCTGGCGCCCCAGGGGACTTCACCTTCTGTGAACCTTCCTTCACCCTGGGCTTTTCTCCACCCCCGTATTTGGCTTCTAGTTCTTCTTTCTCCTGGTTCTGTTGCTACGGGCTGGTGTGCTCAACAGCTGGATTGCATTAAGCTGCTGCTCCGGGGGCGAGTTAGTGTAGCATTTAGAACAGCCGCAAACCCTGGCGGCGTGGTGATTACGCGGTGGACGGCTCACCTCAAGATCAGCGGTTCAAAGCCACCAGCCAGCTCCACGGTAGAAAGACCAGGTTTTCTACTCCCTTAAAGAGTGACAGTCTCAGAAACCCACCGGGGCAGTTCTGTCCTATCTTCCAGGGTCACCCCGAGTCCGAATTGAGATGTGGAGCAGTAGTATCTCCCAAAGTGGGTGACACTGCCCCCTCGCGGGTGTTGGGACAATCCAGAAGGACTGCAAAAGCAGATACCTAGACTTTATCCAGAGCGATGGGATATAGTACCAGAGGTTTCGATGGCTAAGTGGGCACTGGGTAAGCTTTTTGTTTCTGTTCTCAAAAGGGAGCTTCTGTGATGTAGAACAATAGTTTAGCCAGATGCTAGGGCGTGGGCTTGGAGCCTGAACTCACGGGGAGCCCCACTCTCCTGTCTCCTTGGTCGATTAACTAGATTTCCTTGTCTCCGCTTGCCCATCTGGAAAAAAGGGTTGATGTTAACAGCCCTCCCAGAAGCATGGATTCAGTCGAGCCGTGATGTTTGCACTTGCCTGACCCGTAGAGAGTGCTCAATCCCGCTGCCCCCTGTTGTCATCATCACCGGCATCTTGATTTCTTTGAAGTTGGGCTGGCCCATCCCCTGGGCAGTTGGGGGCCACCCACGAAGCGCTGTCAGCCAGTCACAGAGAGGCAGTTGCTGGAATCTATGGCTGGTGCCGTGGAGGAAAGACCCGGTGATGGACTTCCGTACCGTCCGTTGAGATTCCCCTGGGCCAGTTATGCTGGGACATGCATGGAGTCCCCACGAGTCAGAATCGACGCTGTTGCTGTCTGGTGCGGTTTGTTTTTGTTTTGTGTTGGTATTAGAAGGGGCCGGGTGCGGCTCCTCGCGTAGAACCAGGGTCCCCCAAACAACCAGGTGCTATTCAGTGGGTGGATGGCATTGAGTTTGAAGTCTCTCCTGCAGCTCTTACCTCGTCGGGGAGAGACAAGTGGCGTGAAGCCAGCTCTCAGGAGACTCTGTGCCATCACGTTGATGGCGACTCACAGCGAGGGACCCCAGAGGGCAGGGGAGAGTTATCCCCGCAGTTCTCCCAGACTGTAGCTCTATGGGAGTAGAAAGTCTCATCTTTCACCCCCGGAGCAGTTGGTGGTTCTGAACTACTCACCTTGCAGTTAGCAGCCCCCTGCCTAACCCACTGCACCACCTGGGAGAGTGTGATTTCACTGTCTGTTCCTGGGAGTCGGCACTCTGCATAGCCTGCCTCTAGGTGTCTCTGTCCATACTTGGGAAAGACGGCCGCCTTCTCCTCCTGTCCCCTCATATCAGCCCCAAACTACAGCCCACAGGGAGGAGGAGAGTGGCCACACTCCCTCAGTACAGCCAAGGGACACCTGGGTAACAGGCCAAGCCACCTGCAGTCCTGTCCAAGGCTTTTCAGCGAGGCTGTGCTGGTTCCCACGGTTCCAGCCAGACTCTTCCTGCCATCCAGGTAAGGCTGACCCTTAGTGATCACCCTGTGGGTTTCTAAGACTCAAACCATTTACGGGAGTAGGGAGCCCAGTCTTCCTCTTCAGAGCTGCTGTGTTTTCAATCGGTTGACCGTGCGGATTGCAGACCCCACTTACCATGGGAAAAAATGAAGACCATACTCGGCCTTCTCACTGCCGGCCACTTAGTGGGCTGAGTCCTTGGTGGGTCTGACTCCCCCTGGGCGAGCACCTTGACCAGTAGGCCCTGTTGTCCTGTGTGGGTCACTGAGACACAGCTACTGGATCAAGGCCATACAGTTCATGTGAGTGGCGATGGTGACCTCGACCCGTCTCACCCAGAGCCCAGGTGGTCAAGGACTGGGCCATTCCTTCGGGAGCTCTTCACGGTGTGTGACAGGTGGGGAAACAGGCCCAGGTGCTGGCCTGCTGCCCTGTCGATAGGCCGCTGACCTTTCTGTTAATGAGGGTGCCCTCCTGGAAGGTGGGTGGCAGGTGTTCCCCTCCCGCCCTGGAGGAGAAAGCCTCCCTTTCACAGCGGAAGCTACTTTGCCCCAGGCTGTGCAGGGCCTGTCCTCTGTCTGAGCATCTCCCTGCCCTCAAGATAGCTCCCCCCCCCGCCCCCCCCCCACAGCTGTCTTGCCAAGATCGGCATTGGGTAGGGGCCAGAGCAGGAGACAGACTTGGTTCTTGTGTGTCTGTGAGATTTCCCAGCGCACCCGTCTGAGGGCTCCGGAGGCCAGATGCTGGGATTGTGGCCTGGGGCGGAGGGCAGCAGTTGGGGAGGTCCTCAGGGAGATGAGCATCATGGAGTCAATGAGGGAGGGGGCCGCCGCCTCTTTCTTATCTTTGTATTTGGGGAAATCTCAAACATAGGCCAACTTAGAGGGGGGAAAGGTGTGACACACAGCATCTGCCAGCACTCCATCTTCCTGGTCCCACCTGCTCCTGGCAGGGCTGGGACACTGGACAGAGGAGGCTGGCCACTGGGGATCGTCCCCTGTCCCCTCTCCAGCGTGTGCTCCTGCATGTGTATCCTCATCTCTTCCTCCCAGTCAGCCGGAACCAGGAGTCCTCCATCCCATCTTACAGATGAGGAGACTGAGGCTTCCCGACCCGACCCTTCCTCAACTATCTTTGTGTAAAGGGACTTTCATGGTCACAATTCACTCAGCAGGCATTTTTTGCAGACACCCTATTGTGATGTTCTAAGGGCCTAGGTCATACCCAGGACGCCCATTCACGCTGCCCTCCAGGAGGGGACATTTCAATGGGGAAGCCGAGAGCACAAGCCCAAATGAGCACAGTGGGGAGGGAGGGAGCACACAGAGGGAACAGACACCTGAGAGCCCCACCGAGGGGCCGAGGACTGACCCAACCTGAGGGGGCCCCTGGGCATTCAGGGAGCCAGCACTCCAGGAACAAGGAGATGCATGAGCCAAGGCTAGCATCATCTGGAACGTTCCGGGAGCAGCCTTGAGGCCTGTGTGTCTGGAGGGTGTGTGGGTCAGGAGAGGCGTCAGGGCCAGAGCAGGAGGAGCTGGGTCTCTGGGCACGTGGCACCCAGCAGGCCAGCCCATGGCAGGACCTTTATCAGCGCAGTGTCTCAGCTAATGATCAGCATGGCCCTGTGGGACCTATCAAGACTGAGGGACTAAGGGGTGACAGGGCTTGCGCAAGGTCACACAGCTGGTGAGGGCAGAGTGAGGGTCTGAACCCAGGCCTGGGAACCCTGCTTCACCCTGCTTCACGGGCGCACCGGCTCCTAATCTCGCCCCTCCAGTCCCTTCATGTCATCAGTCACTGTTGCCAGGACTGAGCTCCCCTCGGTCCAGCTCAGGGCCCCTCAGGGGTGCCCTCTGCTCTGAGAGCTCCTCACCGGGGAGCGGTGGGGGAGGGGGAAGATCTGGCCTGTGCATTGAGCAGACCTGCTCGGTCCACCTGCCCACCCTGCAGGGGTCCCCCAGCTGGCCTGGCTTCTGCCTGCGTTCCTAGCTGCTGCTTCAGCTCCGGGGCCCGGCCTCTGCTGTTCGCTCCTGGAACACCTTCCTGGGCCCTTGCTCCCTTCAGGGCTCTGCCTGCCGTGCCCTGGCACGCCCTCCTGAAGGAGCTCTGGGGTCTTTTCCTGCCCCCGTGCCCCATTGGCTGGGCACCTGCCCACCTGATTGATGTCCCGAGTTGCGTCCGCCCCCAGCCCCCTCCACTCGATATCAGCCCCGGGATGGTCTGCGCCGTGCCTGGCCGGCTCACTCGGAGCCCCAGGGCAGAGTCCGGCACAGGTAGGCGGTGTTTGCAGATTGGCGGGCGCAGGAACAGGGTGGGTGTTCCGCTCGGCCGCTCGCAGAGGCTGGAACGTGTCACGCTGTCACACGCTGAGACTGTCACCTTGGCTGGAACCGGGTCTGAAAGCAGAGCCCCCGAGGCTCGCCCGGTGGCCACCGCAAATCCCGACTGCTCTTCACCTCTTCCTGCCCGGAACACCAGGGCCCACCCGGCTTCGTGCGCAGCAGGGTGGGGGAGGAACCACGAGCTGGGATTTTGTGCCGCCCCGCCTGCCCCAGTTCAGAAAACGCGATGGACGGGCAGGTGCCGTGCCAGCTGTGGCCCGTGACGTCATCACCCTGGGCTCGCTGCCGGCTTTGGCTTGCAAGGCCCATCTTGGGGTCAAACCCCTCCCCCAACCCCAAGAAGTGATTGCGCAAGGCGGAGGGGTGCGGTGGGTCCGGATGCAGGTGCAGTCAGGCGCCGGGCTGCCACACCGCGGGGCAAGTCTCATCCTCTGTGGCAGGAGGTGGTGACGGCACTGTCTTACTGGGTCGCTGTGGAGGTCAGAGGAGAGCTGTCCTGCACGGTCAGCTTGGTGCTTGCTGGCCACCGAGGTTAAATCAGCCTCCGCGGGGTTCGTTCTGAGCTATGGTGACCGGTGGTGTCAGAACTGTGTGCTCCGATAGGCTTCCATGGGCCAGCCCTTTGGAAGTCAGCTGCCTGGCCTTTCTTCCACGGCACCTCAGAGAGATGCAAGCCTCCAGCGTTTCTGTCAGCAGCCATGCAGGGGGGCCATCATCATGGTGTTGGCCCCATGTCGTGCCCTGAGGGCTCAGGCGAGAAAGTGGAGTCCCTGCTCCCTCAGTGCCCAGCGAGGACGTCCCTCTCAGCCTCAGTTTCCCTGCCTTTCATCTCTGCGGGTCCAACATTTTCCTTCCCCTTGATGAGGCCCTAAACTACCTCTCCATCATGGGAGGTGATGATGATCCCCAGTTAGGCAGCATAGTCTTCTTGAGTTTGAATCCAGTCAGTCCCATCTGTGTGCTAGGTGCTGTTAAGCAAGCATGTCCCCCTGTCTCCCTCTGGCCCTGAGGCTTAGTTTCTCTTCAGGACAACCTAACTCTGTGCTGTTTCCCTGTGGGTGACAGGAGCTAAGAAGGGAAAGGGCTCTCTATGAACTGCCAATACCTGCTTGAAGGGCCCCAGGGGTGATGAAGGTCAGTTTGGGGGAGTCTGCCCAATGGATACCAGTGAGTAGCTTTGAGAGTGGTGGCCATCTTTGGGACAGGGCAAACGGGGTGTGTATCTGTGTGTCCCCTCCATTGGCATCCTGGGAGTCCAGCAACCGGAGCCTGAGGGGACCCGCCCATCCTCAGGAGGTCCCAGGCTTCAAGGCCAGCCTTCCTTCCATGTTTAGCCCAGGCTCCGCCATGCACAGGCCTCTCTGGCTCTCGGCTGCCTTGACTGTCAGGCAGAGTGATGAGGACCTCCCTCACTCTACGGCCATACCAGGAGCACGTCCCTCCACCTGGATTCCTAGTGGCTACATGTCAGATACACGTTGTACTGCTAACCACAAGTCCGCTAGTTCAAACCCACCAGCTGCTCCTAGAGAGAAGAATGAGGCTGTCTGCCTCGGAAACATGTGCAGGCTCTGAGTGGGAACCGGCTTGATGGCAGTGGGTTTTTCCTCTGGAGCTCAGTCCACACAGTGCACTGGTGGAGACCTTGCTGACAGACAGGGCCCAGAGTCAGAAGGACACCCTCAAAAGTTCTCGGCTTCTCCCAGACTCACTTCCAGACCTCAGTTTCTCCCTTTGCAAAATGCGGAGGTGGTGCAGATTGTCCAGGCAACAAGCCCAGTGGCTGCTGGGAGCTCGTGTCCTCTGGGTCCCATAAACCTGCTGGGGAGCCGGGTGTGGCCAGACCACATCCTTGTCTTTCTCCCACTGTCCCTCTGCACACATAGGGGCCCCCTGCAAGCATTGCTTCCTGGAGACTCCCTCTCCACCAGCAGGTGCCCATCAGGGTCGCCACCCACCCACCTCGACCCCCAGGCTCTCTGCCACCAGCTCTCTCAGCCTACAAACAGGCCCTGCCTCCAGTGGTCTTGAGCCTAAGCCCTGGGAGCGTCTGGACTGTCACCCCCCCAGCACCCGGCTGCCTCCTGCTGAGGGCTTACTGTGCCTGCAGGGTGCTGAGCACCAGGCATTTGTCAGCTTAGAGCAGCAGCCTCACCCCCGCCCCACAGGGGACCGACCAGAGGGGCACAGGCATCTCCTGGGGAGTCTCAAGTCCAAATAGGAACCCTGGTGGCCTAGTGGTTACGCATGGGTCTGGTAACTGTGAGGTCGGCAGTTCAAATTCACCAGCTGTTCCGTGGAAGAAAGAAGGGGCTTTCTGTTTCTGGGAAGACTCACTGCTTCGGAGACCCATGGGCTGGTTCTGTTCTGTCTTACGGGCTCACTGTGAGTCAGAGTCGCCTCCGTGGTCGTGAGCCCAGGAGCAGACACGAGTCAGCTCTCAACCAATGCCGCGCAGGCTCTGGTCTGCACTGGGGGTGCTGAGGGAGCCGGCCCATCACCCCCGGCCTCAAGTCCAGGGCGGGGAGGTGGGTATTAAAGTCGTTAACCCAGAATGTCGTAGGACAGGTCATGAGTGACATGAAGAAAAACAGATCCAGTGGGAGGGTGTGTGTGGGGTGGGGGAGAGGAATGACATAGGAAAGACCTCCACTGGGCCCCGAGGAGGCCAGGAGGCCAGCCCTGTCAATGCCTAAGGCATAGGTTCCCCAATTTATTCGTCCTTCCACCCACTTTTTCAGAAAGAAAATTACTGCGCATCCCTCCCCACCCCCAACTTGGCAACTTAAAGCATCCTAGGGCCCACAGTCCAGGATCAAGTGCAGTATCTGCTTCTGCAGCCTGCGGGGTCATCTTAGCATCCCCAGGCGGGTGGTATCGGCCACTTTGGGAACACTAGGGAGTGAGCGTACCTGGCAAAGGGAATGGTCAGGGGAGTGGGGGAGCAGGGCTCCGGGGCTGGAGGGCCACCTCAGGCTCCTGGGTCTAAACTGTGTGTGCTCTGGGATTGATCACAGGCGATCTGGTACCTGACTTGGGTTTTAGGGTCTCCTCTGGGTCATGCTGTAGGGGAGGCACTGGGCAATTGACTGCAGGATGCTGTGTTCAAATCCACTAGCTGCTCCATAGAAGACAGACGAGGCTGGCTGGCCCTCGTAAAGAGGTACAATCTCTGGTCGCTGTGAGTCAGCATTCACTATCTGAAGACTCACCCCAAGCTTCCTCTTGCTTCATCGATGGCTCTGTGGCCGGCCACTGCACATGGGGGTGCCAGACTAAGTGAGCCGCAAAGGCAGGGACACATCTTATCTGGCTCTGTCCTCGGCCTGGAGGGCTCTGTGAGGTCTTGGTGAGGGTTGAGAGGGCAAGTTCAGAGGGCAGCAAGGGCTGACAGGCTCCTCTGGCTGTGACTGACAGGGTGGGCGGGGTCTGGTCAGCCGCTCCCTGCCTCTGGGCGTGCTCATGGACGGGTGGGCCTCCTCTGGGGACAGGGCCCGGCACCATGTGGTTCACAGCTTTGCCAGCTCACACGGGCTGAGTGCATGTGGCCACGTGCATGAGGTTGTCACCTGTGCCAGGCACGTATGCAGCTCAGCACACCCAGATGCAAGTGCCTGGGCACATGAGGACATACCCGTGGGCCCCCCCACACTGCCACCCCTAACCCCCAAATGAATGCACGTCACATCCACCATCAGGCACCTCCTGCCCCTCCCACACACACCCTCTACACACTCAGGTTCCTCTACACACTCACGCCCGCACGTGTGTACGCACATCCCTCTGACGCACAGCCACTCTGGTCACTCACACCCTCCCCAGGCGATTTTCACAGCCTCAGGTGCAGACACTCTTTGACACGTGCCACACACTCTCACTGACGTGACACACACTGGCACGTGTGTGTGTCACTCTCACTCCTACAGACATGCTCTCTCACACACACCAACGCTCCTCTCACACCCACTCACACAGCAGCACCCTCCTCACTCCCCCAGACAGTCATACACCGTGACACACTCATGTATACTCCTGCACACTCATTCCCGCAGATGTGCTCAGACAACCCCAAGTATGACAGGGGACCCCTGACGGTGCCGCCGTGTGTGTGGGATGTTGAGGCCCGTGGCCCTGAGCCTCTGTGTGATGACTGGGCAGGGAGGGAGGGGGCTGCTGAGCGGCCCCGCTGTAGGGACCTGGGTGTCAGTCTAGTCTTCATCAGACGCTGGGGACAGGGCATGGCCGAGCTTGGCTGTAGCTTCTCAGGCCCCTGAGCAGTGTTGGTTGTGAGGGCCTTTGGAGTGGCCTCCAGCCTGATTCTTTAGCTCCTGGGACAGTGGCCTGTCCTTCCTAGGGCCCCAGCTGGTTGCCTCCTGGGCCCTCTGAGAGCAGTCACCTTGCTGCCCACTGCTCAGTGTCGGGTGGACCAGTGCCTGTGTGGGTGACAGTCAACTCTGACCTGACTGGTTCCGGGAAGGGTGAGTCCGGCTTGCTTCCCAGGTCTGGGTCACTGTGGCCAGCCGCCTCCCTGCAAACTTGCGTCCTCACTGGATCTGTTCTTCCCCTTGGAAAATGCAGTTGTGCTTGCTCTTTCTCTTGTGAAAATGGCTTTAATATTTTTAATGTGAAAAGCCACACACACAAGTATATATATATATATATATATATATATATATATATATATATATATATTCAACAAAAAGCATATGTGTCAGTCTCTGTACATGTCTGGCTGTCTATCCATCCACCCTTCCATCCAGAGAGAGGGGGAGCAGGAGCGCACTTGAAACCGAGTGTGTGTCAAACCTGTAAAAGCTGGAATTGGTGTAAGGGGTCACTCTGTCAGAAAAGGAAAACTCGGATAGTTTTCACTAAAATAACCGATAGAAAATTGGTAACGCTGCCCCCTGGCACAGAGGGAACTTCGGAGAGCTGAGGCAGCTCCCACGGGGGTCACTGTCCCCAAGTCCCTCACTCAGCCCCATCTTCCGCCCTCCTGCATCTTAGCCGCATTTGATGCAATGGGGACCCCCCCCCCTCGGCCCATTTGAGGAAGCAGAAGGAGAGCCGAGTGGGGGGAGCCCAGTGGGTCACAGAGAGGGGTGGGCAGGAGACAGGCCCCAGGTGTCTCAGGTGGCAGGGGCCTGCTCCAAATATAATCATTGGGGTTATTTCCTCAAACCGTTCACCGCCACATTCATGCCAGCTCTGCCAGGGCAGAGGCTGCAGCTGCTTCACAGCCCTGGGCTGGGCACGCTGGATTCATGGGGGAGACCCTGGTTGCCCCTGTGCTGGGGTTCCCTCCCCGCCCCCACCTCCTGATGACACTGAGTCCCGTACCGTGAGCATGTGGGCAGTCACTGTCCACTGCGCTGTTTCTCCCATTAGAAAAGCATAGTCGTGAGGTTTAATTTGTTGTTCCGGGGCTTCCTCTCAAGCAGGAAGTGGGCACAATGGTTTTTATTGTGATATTCCAGACCTTAACTTATGTTTTACCATAAAGTGGAAAACAAACCTTTCCCTCCTCTCACCTCGTCCTACTTCTCACACAGAATCTCTGGGTGTGTTTCACTCTAGACTTGCGGTTCTCCACCTTCCTCATGTCTTGACCCTTTCATATGGTTCCTCACGTGGCGGTGACCACCAACCCCCCCCCCCACACACACACACCAAGCCTTAGGGTTATTTTCATTACTACTTCATCACTGCCATTTTTCTACTGTTATGGATTGGGCAACCCCTGTGAAAGAGTCGTTTGACCCACAGGTTGAGGACCCCTGCTCAAGGTCTTTTTCCTCTGCCTTCAGTGGTTAGTCAGCAAATATTTATTGAGCATCTACTCTGGGCCCAGCTGTCTCTCAGGAGCTGGAGAAACAGCTGTGAACAAGGCATAGCATCCTTGGGGGGTGGGGGGGGGTGTGCATTGAGCGGTGAACACACAACAATGCACGTATACGTGAAGCTGTGTATCAAAACAGAACACGACCCTACGAAGTCACTTCTTGTTCATCTATTTTAGAAAGCAGAACAGAAGGGGGGCGTGGAGAGAAAGAAAAACTCCCTTGAGATTTAGATTCATGATCCAAAGAAGTTGCATGGAGAAAACCGGTCCGGCATCCGAATTTACATAACGCCCTGCAGTTGCTCAGATACATATGTGTGCCTGCATTATTGGCAAAATAGAATAAAACCTCATGCATAGCTTGCATAATTTTGTATTCTATACAAATAGAGTTATAGCGGTGTGATTATATAATCGTATCATGTATGTAGTTAATACATAATCATATAAACAGTTAATACATTGAGTTACCATAGTCACCATCCTACTGCAATGACCCTTTCTCCTGCATCTTTTCTGTGAGGCATACTTTAATTTAAAAGAAAAAAGCCAAGCATAAATGGTGGGGAGGAGGAAAGGGGGGGGA
This sequence comes from Nesogale talazaci, assembly GCA_004026705.1. Lineage (NCBI taxonomy): Eukaryota > Metazoa > Chordata > Mammalia > Afrosoricida > Tenrecidae > Nesogale > Nesogale talazaci. The sequence continues at coordinate 17,029 of PVJH01034898.1, forward strand.
AATCCCCGTATCAATCCACTAGGTAAAATTAATAACTGCTAATCCTTAATGTCATCTATGATTATTATTTTTTTAATTAGAAGTTTGGGAGCCCCCTGAATCTAGCACTTGGCCACAAGCACTGTTCTCATCAGGCTTTCCCGGGTCAGTCTTTGGAGGTCTACACAGCCGGTTTCCGTGGCTGCATACGTGGCCACCGTGTGGACTCGCTGCTGCGATGGGTTTAACCAGGGCCCTTTCTTTGGACTTCAAACAAATGACGTGCCGGGCCGTCAGCTTGATTCTGGCTCGTAGCAGCTCCGAGGACCGAGTGGAGCCGTTCCTGTGGGTTGCCAAGGCTGTCATTTCTGTGAAGCTCCAGGTCTCTCTCCTGGAGCGGCTGCTGGGTTTGAACGGCTGACCTTGCAGTTTGCAGCCTCACATCCAACCCCTGCTGCCAGAAGGGCTCCTATTGGAAGCTGAGCTTCTGTCGGGTTTTCCTCTTGGTGAGAAGGCCTGCCTGAAAGAAGTCAAATGTTTACACACATCCTTAGTTACCTGATGGCATCACTTCAATTTTTTTTTTTGGCTCATGATGTGTTAACAAAATCAAAAGTTTGGTTGTAGTTATCTTTGACGGAATCATCACAGGTTATTAGTTTGCTCCTGTGCATTTCTCTTTTCCCTAAATGCAGTGCGACGAGCGCATTTTACTCGCACCATCGCCATCTCATTTAAAATTGTACCCCAGCGTTTCTCCCACATTGGGGATAGGCTGTCATTCACTTAACCACTCCCTATCTCGGCACTTAGTGAACTCTTCCAGTTCTGTGAAGCTCATTGTACAGAAAGCACACCTCCCTCCCCCGGTTAGCGTCTCCGGGGAAAGTCCCAGTAGTGGACCAGCCCAGCCAAAACGGTTCATTCTCAGTTTCCAACCCAGGTACCTCCTGCCCCATGGCTCTCCCAGGACCTCGGTGCTGCTCAGTGAGTCCCGCAGGGCAACCCTCCCTGTGTGCTGCACGGAGACCTTTCTGAAGCAGAGCGCCAGGCCTTTCTTCTGCAGCAAACCAGGTGGCTCGAAAGAGTCACCTTTCCATAAAAAGCCAAGTGCACACCGCGTGTGCCACCGGGGCCTTCATAGGATGTGCCTGTATGGACTCGCTCCAGCTGCACCTGAGGAGAATGGCCTGCCCCAGCCCCCTTCCTCTCCCTGGGATTTCTCAGGCCCCCACCGGTCCACCAGGAGGGCAGGGGCGAACAGGAAATGATGATGTCAGCTCTGCTAGTGGGATGACCCCTGGCCCAGAGCCGCAGGAGCGATTTTTAACAGGCCTGTTTGTTTTCCCCGAACAGAACCTGCAGAGAAAAAGAAAAGAAAGGGAGAGCACCAGATCTCTGCTGGAAAACACGCGCGCGGGCCCGCACACACACGCGCACGCGCGCACACTCACACAGATTAAAATAATATTTGGCACTAACATCGCACTTCTAAAATTCTTCAAACGCTTTATAAACACTAGCTAATTAATTAAGCCGCCTAAATCTGGCTGCCGTTGGTGGAGAGAACCAGAGAGGAGCTTAAAAAAAGAAGGTTTGGACGGGAGGGGAGCCGGCGCTCCCGACTGCAGATTTTATTGTCGCTTGCCTGGGTGTGATTACAGGGCTCGGCCGCACCACAAGAATAGCCCTGCTCCGACATGCCGCTCCGCTGACTCCGCGGGCCCCTCCCGCTCCCTCCAACTGCTGACTCACAGCCCGGTGTGGTGCTATTGATAAGGATAATAATAACCGCCAGCTATTGCCCTGGGTGTGGGCCGCTCACCCAGGCTCCCCGTCTCCTGGGGGGAAAATGCCAGTCTGGGCTCCCTTTCATCAGAGGAGGTGAGAGGCTGAGAGAGGGGTTGACACAGGATCCTAGAGCAAGGACCATCCCTCCCTCCCCTGCATGGTCCCAGGGGAGGGGGGGGGGGGCGCGTATCTTGACTGGGAGCCTCCTGTGTGTGGCAGGAATTCCTGAGCGGCGCAGGGAGTTAAGCACTCCACAATTAAACTGAACGATGAACAGTTTGGACCCACATACAGGGGCCAGAGAGGGTTTACTCCAGCTGGCAACTCCAAAGCCAGCGGTTCGAACCCACCAGCCACTTCACAAGAGAAAGATGAGGCTTTCTGTGCCGGTAGAGATTTACAGCCCCAGAAACGTGCTGTGTCCTGTAGGGTGGCTGTGTGTCCGAATGGGCTCCGTGGCCGTGAGTCTGAACTTGCGTGGCATCTCCGGAGACCCAGCAAGTCAACCAACACACTCATGGCCATTGAGTCACTTCTGGGTCACAGTGACCCTGTAGGACAGGGATGACCCGTCCCCGTGGGTGTCCCAGACCGTCACTCTGGACGGGAGTAGACAGCCCCGTCTTCCTCCCACAAGTGGCCGTTGGTTTCAAACTGCCGACCTTATGCCTGGCATCCGGTGTGTAGCCAGAAGGTCGTCTGGATATTGGTCTCCCAAAGGTCACACCTCGAAGATCGACTCTGCGTACATGGCCCTGCCATGGTTGGGTCAACAGCATCTGTTTGCTTGGCGATTGGTGGTTGTGTCGTGTATACCAGAGGGGTTCCGTGGTTAACAGCTTGCTCACCGGAAGTTAAGAGCTAGCTTTACAAGAATCACTTCAAAAGCAGTGGGTTAGCAGCGTGGGGCTCCCAGCAGGTCGGCAGTTCAAAACCACCAGCTGCTCCGAGGGAGAAAGAGGAGGCTTTTGTCTTGGAAACCCACAGGGGCGGCTCTACCCTGAGTCGGCATCCATTCTGTGGGGCCCCTGGGACACAGAGCCTACCCACAGCCCCTCGAGATGGATGCAGTCCTCAGGACTGGCCTGGGGGGAGGCCTTCTGGGGAAGGAGGGCCTGAGGGGATGGTGCTGAGCTGACCCCCGAGTCTCCACTTCTAGCAGCATTTCTTGCCCATCTAAAATGCCCATTCCTGGGGTGACCCAGCTTTCAGTGCAGCCTCTGATACCACTAGGTGAATTCTTGTCGCTGCCTCCGTGCACCTGTGCTGCCCT